>CATIWR010134897.1:0-14703 GCA_949677035.1 Omphalea diandra | reverse complement strand
GCTGAATCCAAACTCTCTCTCTCCTTGTGTCATATACATATATGTACATCAAGTAAATGTTTGATTATGTGTAGGATGGATAAAACCTTTATGCATATGTATTTTGAACATGAATGATATGAGTTATGTAAATGAATATGGCTATTACAGTTATAAGACCATATCACACTGTTGTGCACCTTGTTAGGATAAAGAGCGCTAGACGCCATGACAAGGATGCACGACTGTGCTTCATGATCATATGCCCTTTAAAGCAAAAAACTTGATTTCTTCATAAGGGTTTTTTTTTTCCTGTTTAAGGGTGGATATTTCCTTTCTTGCTTAGGATGGGTGAGACACTATTTAAAGAGGAAAACAAGCTAGAATTAGGGCATGAAGGGATAGCCAAAGTAGGAGTTTCATCATGGAAGAAAAGTGACATCAAATTTCTAGAGAGAGAAGGTGCAAGGAATGAAGCCATCTAGAAGAAGTTCATGGCTATTCTTAGAGTTGAATTATTTGTTTTCTTTTCTTCTCTTTGTTTTATTATGAACTAAATTTTCATTGGCTAGGGTTGTAAATGCATCTTGTATGACTTTCATCGGGTTTTCTTAATCCAAATCTATTTATTTTTCTGCATTGATTATACTAGAAATTGTTGAGTATTTATTATTTGATCAACTGGCCATTAATAATATTAGTTTTATGAATCAACAATCGAGAAGTGATTTTAATGAAACAAAGCTTTAAGTAATTCACTTGGTTTGTTATTAAGTAGAGAAACCTTAACAAATCATTGCTATCTTTAGAGTCTTGAATTAAGAGGAAATTGCATGATGTTTGGCTTTTAGGTTGAGGAACCTTTAACTAACATTTTCTTGTATATCAATTTCTACTCAAGAGGGATTAATTGACCACCTTAGTGACTTGATAGTAGTACTTATTGCATGAACAAATTAGATAAAGATTTAGAGACCTAGAGAAGGTTTTCAAGTTAAGTTGAACCTCTACTATTCTCATCCATTGATTACCTCTCATCTTAATTAGTATTTTAATTTGCTTTTTTTTTTTCAATTAAACTTAACATTTATTATTGATCCTAGTGGGAATGATGTTTGTACTTGCAAACTACATTTTATTACTTCTAGCCTGTGCACTTATAGCTTAGGGATTTTTGTATAGCACACACTCATCATCAAGTTTTTAGAATTGTTGTCGGGGATTGATGACTTTAATATTAAGTTATTATTTTGATATTACTCTAGAATTTTATTGTTATTTTAACCTTGTTTCTTTTCTCTCTGTTTTAGGTGCATGACTCAAACTCAAAATCAAAAGAACAAAGAAGATTTGCTTCTTGTTGATCTAAAAATTGAATGCACCCTAAACCAAAGAAGGCGAGAGCAATAGCAAATTGAAGAGATGGAAAACCAAGGAGACCAACCTCTGAAAGACTTTACCACAACTTCTCTTGAAGGATTGCAATTAGCTATCACTCGACCAACCATTAATGCTACTACCTTTGAGATTAAGCTGACATTCATTCAAATGCTTACCAATACTTTAGTTTTATGGCCTTTCCCATGAAGATCCAAATATGCACATAACTAACTTGTTGAAATCTATGACACCTTTTGACAAAATGAAATTTCTATAGATGCAGTAAGATTATGCCTCTTCATATTCACTCTCAAGGACAAAGCTAAGGCATGGATCAATTCTTTGGAACTTGGAAGTGTCACTACTTAGGATCAACTCTCTCAAGCCTTGTTGGCTAGATACTTTCCTCTATAAAAAATGGCTAGACTTAGAAATGAGATCACAACTTTCATCTAATTGGATGGGGAAACTTTGAATGAGGCTTGGGAAAGGTTTAAGGATCTTTTAAGATGGTACCAAATCATCAAATTCCAAAGTGGCCGATCGTGCATATCTTCTGCAATGCACTCTTTGGGCAAATCAAAATCATTATAGTCATAACAGTCGGTCGGGGGATCTTTATTACATAAAACAACCAATGTGGCCTATGAGTTGATTGAAACTATGGAAAACAATAACTACCAAGCCCATGAGAGGACTTAGCTAAAGAAAGTAGCCGAGATTCACAACATGGATGCCCTCCAAACGTTGCAAGTTCAAGTATCTATCTTGTTTAAACTATTGAATGCCTTTACTTGTGATGCTATGTCTTCTTCTTTCTTTTAGTTTAGGTGTGATTTTTATGGGGAAAGTAGGCATAAGAGTGTCGATTGCCAAGTGAGGAATCCTTTTGCCTAAGAGTAAGTAAACTATGTGGAAACTTAAACCATCAATCTAATAACACATACTCAAATACTTATAATCCGTGTTGGTGTAATCACCCAAACTTCTCTTGGTCTAATAATAATACCCTAAACCCCAAGGCTTAAGAGGCATCACTTGGTTTTCAACCCCCACCACCAAACTACCAACCTCAAGAAAGAAATTGAGCAAACAAAAGCTCTTAGAAAAATTCATAACCTCTAATAATTCTAGGCTAGAACAACATAAGGAAAACATGATGAGAATTAAGGCCAAAATGGATCAAGCCAATAAAAACCACTCATCCTCCATCCATAACCTTAAGATTCAAATGGGACAAATAACTAATGCCCTTAAACGATTCGACCTTGCTTATTAGTCAACTTTGTGTCTTTGCATGGTCTTATGCATAGGCCATACAATAGCCCATGCAACACTGCTAAAAACTATAATTTATCTCCTTTTTGAAGAATTTTCTACACGAACATAAAAGAGACAAAAAATAAATTTATTTAAAAAACACTATAGAAATTAGAAAAAACTCTTAATTTCTAATCTAAAATATATGTTAGAATAGCTCCTATCAAACTCCCTCAAATTTGGAATTTTGCTTGTCCTCAAGCAAAAGAAAAATCAAACAAAAGAATTTCTCAACTCAACAATTGCAAACCATTGGATTTAGGAAAATGCCATAACACCCACACATTCTAAACTTATAAGAAAATTTAAAACATTTAATTCAACTTTCTAAAACTTTGCTAACAATTTCAAATATAAATTAATTAAGAAAATTGCAAAAGCTACAATGCACCTGTCTCTTTACTAATGCAATTTAAAATCAAACATTATACAAGTAAGTGTTGCCAAAGCTCTTCATAACATAATGTTATACTAAATTCCATAAGCAAGTACACACACAATTAATCTCCACGAATGTAATTGCACAAATTAACTAAGGATCAAAAGGTCTTTATTTACTTATGACATGGTTAAGGCTAATGGTTTGCCAAGGAGATGATAAAAGGTACAAGCAAAAGAGTTTCAAGAATCAAAATAATCAAGTAGCACTAAAAATTCCCATATGTTCTCAAAATTTCCCAACTTGTCAAACCTTTCATTCTTCTATTGCTTAGTAACAATCACTCAAACAATCCAAATTCATCACAAAGCTCAAGAATAAATTATGTACATAATGCATTTCACATAGATTTGTGAACTCTAACAATTTAAGCATTAGAGCTCAAAAAACTTCACAATCTTCAACTTTTTCTTTTTTTTTTTTTTTTCCCTTTTACACTAACCCAAATAACCAACAAATTGTAAATATGCAAGAATTACACATCCCAACTCTTTGTTTTTTCCAATATCAAACACTTGCATATATGCTCAAATATACAACCAAGAAGAAAATTTAACTTTCTTAACAAAAGTAATGGAAATTCTAGTACCACTTAAAAATTACAATTCCAAAAATTCTCTTGGTGGGTAGGCTATAATATGAGCTATATGGTAATAAGGTTAAAACTACCAAGAAAAAAAAGGCTTGTATACACTCCAAAAGTGTATTTAAAGGCTAAAAAATGTTGTAAAGGCAAAAAAATTAATAATGTATGGATGTAGCTAAATGGGTTAACATAAAGAATGCCTAAATCATTTTCTTAATCAAATGTCAATTAATATTTCACCTCAAAAGGTTGTATGCCTTGTTTTAGAATTAGTGGAAAAGTTTTTAACAAGTTATCAAGTACATGCCTTGAATTTAAATAAGCAATCATTACGAGGTGTAATGGTTTATGTGTATTCTCAATAAAAGATATTCAAAGCAATTGCTCACATTATTTGTCAAGTATCCTTAAATGCTTAAATTTTCAAAGAAGAAAAATCATGCCTAAATTATCATAACATTTAAATAAATCTAATTTTTGACAATTATTTCATTGATTAATACTCAACTTCAATTATTCCTTTTACTTTTTGAACATACAATACTCCAACAAAGTTAGATCACTATTGACAAAAGAAGAATTGAATTTAATAAAAAATAATTACAATAACTAACTATAAACAAAATCCTAATAATTCTAGATGAATCAAATGAAATATTAAAAATTTCAAATCTATGGCCTTCCCTCAAACTTAAGGACAACATTGTCCTCAATGTTTGTAAAGAAAATGAAAATAAAAATATAAGGACAAAAAGACAAATACTTCCCTTTTATGTGAGATTTTGGATACATTTAATGCGATATTTCCATAAATGATTGAATCCACAACTATCAACTACTAGACATTAGTTGTTTCCTTCACGAATAAACTAATATTTATTAGAATAGTGTGGAATCGAGAAGTGAAAACAAAAATAATTAGAGGTGTATGTGGACAAAATTAAACAAATGTGCATGAGCAATATAACAGACCATGCACTTGAAATTAATCTAGCAACATTTCAACTGTACACAAGTAGTCCCAAAATTTCTAAACACTTGCATAACAATCTTAGCTCATAGATTTCTCAACAAACTCAACAAAATTTTCCAAATTCTCAAAAATAGAATTCTTTTTCCATAATTCTTTGATTCACATATAATTTCAAATAAGCACACACATTCTTAATCACCAATTTTTATTTTTAGTGAAGCACACTATCAATAAATTGAACCTTCAGTTAAAATCTGCCAGACAATTGTGTCACTAGAACCTTCAATTAAAATCTGCTAGACAATTGTGTCACTATCTCATAAAAAAAAAAAAGTCTCATGCTTGTGAAAAATTATAAATTAGCAACCACAATTTTCACAAGTTTTCACAAGCATAGACATATTTTTAGGCATATTTTCATGCATTAAGTACACCAACAATAATAGATGCGTTGACTAAAACTGAACCCCATAAGCTCAAACATATTTTCACTTGTAAATCAAACCTTTCATCATAATAAAACTCTTAACAATCACAATGCAACCATCTCTCCAACTATGCATCACCTTTTATGAAAAACAAAACTAAAAAACCATAACTTAAATACCCAAAGTTCTTATTTTCATAAACTAATAACCATAGTTGCTAATTTTTTTTTTAAATTTATGTACCTGTTAATCAATAAGCATAATTTTCACAAATAAAACATATTTTTCATCTCATAATTGCATCCACCAAAAATTTGTTCTAAAAAATACTAAATAAATTAAGCCAATAGATACAATTCACAAAAATAAAAAAAAATAAAAACAACACAATTTTCAAGCAATTGATATCTCAAATTTTTTAACAAGTACTACAACAAATAAAACACCAAATTACCCAAAAATCTAAAATAACAAACATTCAAACATTACAAAACATGACTAGATTGTTAATCCAAACCTTGCAATACTTAATCTAAAACCCAAAATAAAATTACTAAAAATACCAATTCCAAATCTGTAATAAATTGGAACAAAAAATATCAAAATAACAGTACCAAAAAAATAGAACAAAGGAAAAAAATAGAAGAAAAAAATAGAAAAATTAAAGAAAAGAGAATAAGCATAAATTAAAATTAGAAAAAAATTAAGAAAATGAAAAGCCACTGATTTATTAATGGATGTTGTTGTTGGAAGAATCCCATATGCATAAAAAAAAAAATTTTGTAGCTTGTTGTCAATCTAATCCAAGCTCTCCATTATAAAAAAAGAGGCTAGACAAAAAAAAAATTATTGGGTTTATTTTTGCAACTTTTTGGTGATGGATATGGTGAGATTTGTGTGGTTTTGGGAGGAAAGAGAAAGTGGGTAGGTTGGGTAGAGAGGGAGGTAGCTATAAATAAATTTTAGGGTTAGGAGGAAACAAGATGCATATATAAAGTGAGCTGTTATTCTTGTCTGTATGGTTTGATGCATGGCCCACAAACATGACTGCAACTAAATTTCAATATTTTCCACTATTTTTGAACCTTCAAAATGTTGTACCCTCCATAATCACCTCTGTTGATGCTTTCACATGATCATCACTCCTAAAATGTCTTATAATTAATCAAAATTAACTAAATTAACTCAAAATGTAAGAAAGCAATCTAGCTAGGAGTTAAATCGGTAAAAATAACTAAATTTCTAAGAATTTAAACATTGTAATGATTAAAATTTTAAAAGAAATAACATGCAAAAATTAAAATAAGAAATTTAAAAATGACTGAAGTAATAAAATTATTGGATTGCCTCTCAACAAACGCTTGTTTAAAGTCATTAGCTCAACTTTTTCCATAAATTCTCAGCTTGAAGGTGAATTTAGGAGAAGAATTTTGCCATTTTGTAATGCATCATCACAAAAAGAAGGCTTCAAATGCTGTCCATTCACTTTGAACATTTTAGAACCATCTCATTGCAACTCTATAGTTCCATAAAGTAAAACTTACAACACTTGTTGTCCAACTTCAAGTGAGGGTTTGTGAAATTGCTTAGCATGCCATAACTTGTCTTTCGTCTTATATATATGGGCATTTTCATAAGCATCACCCTTGAATGCGTATCTTAAATGAAGAGGAGGACGTTTTAGTTCTAGAACTAAAACTTTTTTCACTTGATGGGGGAGTCTTTAACTTGTTTAAAATTCTCAAACCTGTAATTTTTAAATCGAGGGGTTTTTTCCAAAAATCTGGTTGCATTTTTCATGATCCTCATGTAATGGTGAAACCCTTTTAACCATGCAAGCTTCAAATGGAGGACGCTCAAGCTTCAAATGGAGGATGCTTCTGTTGAGAAACTTGTTTAATTGGATCATGAGCCACATCTATCCTATTGCAATCTTTAATGGAGGAAGATTGTTTTGCTGCTTTGAAGACATTAAATTCCATTGATTGTCCCATCAAGTTCAAGGTTAGCTTTCCATTCTTTACATCGATTATTGCCTCCCATGGTTACAAGAATGGTCTTCCAAGTATTAATGGCATTTCTACATTCGCATCCATATCAAGCACAACGAAATCTACTGGTATAATAAACTTCCCTACTTGCATGAGAACATTCTCCACTACTTTAACCAGGTGTTTAATAGAGCAATTTGCTAATTGCAATGTCATTGAAGTTTCTTGGATCTTACCATGATTTAATTTCCTAAAAATATAAAGAGACATTAGACTAATACTAGAACCTAAATCACATACTGCTCTATCAAATTTAAAATGAGAAATTTGGCAAGGAATTGAGAAACTCCTTTGATCCTTAAGCTTTGGTGGAAGCTTGTTTTGGATTATGGTGTTACATTCCTTGGAGAGAGCTATGGTCTCAAATTTCTCCTACTTTCTCTTGTTGGATAAAAGCTGTTTGAAAAATTTTACATATTTTGGCATTTATACTTAAACCTTGATAAATGGAATATTGACATGAATTTGCTTAAAAATCTCTAAGAACTTAGCATATTGCTTGTCCAACTTGTGTGTTTGCAATCAATGAGGAAAAAAATAGGTGGAACATAAGGTTTTACTGGTGTAGACTTTCTTTTCTTCTTCTTCTTCTTAATCTCCTTCCATCTTATCATTCCCATACAGACTAAAATTTGGGGATGTTTCTTAACTTTCTTGGACTAAGATTTTAGGAATTTCAAGAATTTTAACCTTTTTTGAGGTTGTTTTCTCATTCACCCTCTTATCCTTGCTTATGTGGTTAGGCATCTCTAAGCCACTCCTTAAAAAAATTGCCTTCCATTATTCTCTTAGGTTAATTTCAATATTACTAAGTAATGTAGCTTGCAATCTTTCATTGATAGTGTTAACCAATTGCCCAATTTGCATCTTCAAGTGTCAGTTGTGTTGCTCCATTTGGTTCACCCTTAACTGAAGCTTATCTATCTTATCTAGCTTAGTCTCCACCTTCTCAAATTTTCAATCAAGAACTTTTGCATGTCCCATGGTTGCATTTCCTCATATTGAGTTGGTTGAGCTATGAAAACTCCACCTTATTGCCTTAGAGGAAAACTAGAAGGATGAGAAGACTTAACTTGATTGTCTTGGTTACTCTATGAAAAGTTGGGATAATTCCTCCACCTAGGATTGTAGGTGTTGGAATATAGATTGTTGGGCTACCTATTGAAGTTGGAAATGTATTGCACATGCTTGATAAAATTTTGAGCAAAAGGACTCTTTATTTGGCATTTAGTTCCCATATGTGCTCCTCCACACCATTCATAAGTCAACAATAAGGTATTAATAGCATGCACATTCACACTTCCAAGCTTCTTTGCAAGAGCATTTGTCTTGACATTTAACATGGTATGAGCTTCAATATCATAAACACCCATAACTTGCTTGTTAATTCCCCTTTCATTTGTCCATTGGCAGTTATTTAAGGCCATCTCTTCTAATAATGAATAAGCTTTATTGGTTGACTTTCTTATGAGTGCACCTCTTGCTGCGACATCAATAGTAATGCGTACCGATTGGTTAAGCCCATTGTTGAAGGTTTGGACTATCAATAAATTCGGCAGGCCATGATGAGGACACCTTTTTTGTAGCTCCTTAAACCTCTCTCATGCTTCATATAATGTCTCTCTTAGTTCTTACTGAAACCTTGTAATTACTTATCTCATTTGTGTAGTTTTGCCCAGTGGAAAATTATTTTGCTAAAAATACATGAGACAGTGCATCCCAAGTAGCAAATGAATTAGGTGCCATGGAGTTCAACCATTTTTTTGCCCTATCTCGCAAAGAAAAAAGGAATAACCATAATGTGATAGCATCATCGATGACTCCATTGATCTTGAAAGTTGCATAGATTTCTAGAAAGCTAGAAATATGTGTATTCAGGTCTTTGGTAGCTTCACACCTAAATGTATTTTATTGTACCATCTAAATGATCATTGGTTTAATTTCAAAGTTATTGTTAGCGACAACAAATCTCAACATGCTTGATTGCATTTCCTAATTTTGAGGTATGGAAAAATCTCGCAATATTCTTAACAGTTTATTTCTTTCTCCTCCATTCAGTTTTCTCTTTCTCTTTCTATATCATCAACCACAGTTGCTATTTGTGAATTCTTTTGCTCTTTGTGAATTCTTCTTTCATAATTGGATGCACCTTTATATGCAAAACATATGCTCAATTTCAGGTTCAATTTTAAATAACTCTAAACTTTTCAACCGTCGCTTACACCAAGAGATCCATCTGTCAAAAGAAACAAACACAATTAGAATCACTAAAATTATTAAAATGTAGAATTAAATACTTGCATAAATCACTTCAAGTAATATAATGATAAGTAAAAATCGTTCTTACGAGGATTTTTTCACATAAGTACCAATCAAGTCTTATTTTTTTTATTATATAGTAATCAAAATAATAAGAGAATAATAAATAAAAACTAAAATTGCAAAATAATTAAACAAAACTGAAATTAAATAAAAAGAAACTTTATATGATAATGATTTTTAGGGAATTCAGATACACCATAATACCATTCCATAAATATTACAAGAGAATTGTTTCAATTGAGGTTGGGTTATGCTTGAAGACGGATTTTCCCAATTTACCCAATAATATCTCTCAAGCAAAATTGAGTCTATTATTACTGAAATTATGCCTACTCCTGTAGTTACAAAATTCAATAAAAATGATTAAGTTCCACAAATAATCCTAAAATATCTTTAGAAGTCAAGCTTACTCTCATGGTCTCAATCTCGTAGTTTAATATGCTAGGACTAACCCTATACTTCCACTTTTGCTCCATCATCTAGAATCTCAAACATTGCACATATGCGGCCGTTCATACATATAAGATTAATTAGGCTCAAACATATTAAATGATGACACCTAACATAGTTGAAACGAAAATCACTTCATAAATTCATGAAATAAATATTGGACTTTCACCTTAATCCTTAGAATTAAAGAATTAGTTCATTCTAAAAGAAGAAAAAAATAAAGAAGAAAGAAAAAAGAAAGAATCCGTCGAATTGAGTAGAAGAATATTCAAAAGAAGAGACTTCTTAACAAAAATAATGAAAACCCTAAAAAAGAATCCTTCAATCTTCACAAATTCTTCTTTTTATTTGGTGTAGATCTTGGATAAAATTTTCTCTCCTAAAAAGCTACGCTTTGTTCACCCACGAATCTCTATCAAAGTAGGTCAAATCTCTTTAAAAAGCATCCTGTGATTTGCATTTCAAATACTCGATTTGATGCCTTGCGTGGATTGATGCATGCGCCATGCAACAACCCGCACACTTAATTTCTTATGTGTTCTACTTTGCTAACTGGTCAACTTTACATCTTTGCATGGTCCCACACATGGGCCACGTAATGTCACATGCAACACTATAGAGAATAATAATTTATCTTTTTCTTTGGGAATTTCCTACACGAACATAAAAGATACAAAAAATTAATTTATTCTAAATTATACACACTATAAAATAAGAAAAACTCCTAATTTTTAATCTAAAATATATGATAAAATGACTCTTATCAGTAACATGGGACAGTAGTCGAAGAAGGCACACAACCAAATCACATTGTCGTGTGTGTAAGAGGAAGCTTGAGGTAGTAGTTGATGAAGCTGTACACCTGAATTGCACATTTATGCACATCCATTCACATGTCTGTGTCATAATACGCACACTCAAATGCATTTTATCCAAAACCATCCTATAGCTAAGTAAGACGCACAACCAAAATGCACAGCCGTGCACCTAGCCACCTTACCTCAAACCTAGAATACATAGTTGTGCACTGCTAATGTACAATCATGCATCCTTTGAATTTTTCTTTTTAAAACTCTGCATCTTTCCATCTTCTTCATTATTTTATTCCTGAACCTTAGCACGACTATGCAACTGCTCCCTATATCTTCTAAATTGACCTTTCTCCCATCCAAATACTACTAAATTTTATATTTTTCCTTCTAATCCAACCTCCACCATGTCTAAATACGTCAAAACCTCCATAAAAAGGAAGGTTGGGTCTTCAAGTGCCCTCTACCATTGGGTGTAACTCTAGTCTTTGGGTATGAAGGGCTAGAGAAGAGGTATGAGGTTCAATCTAAATGTCCCATTTTCCTAACCAAATTTATTAATTTAAGGGTTTAGATGATGTGTGTTTGTTAAATGCTATTTAGGAACACCTTAGGGTTCTCCTAACTCCATGCCAACTCCTACAAAGAGCTTACTTATGAGTTCTTAGCTAGCTTTTACCTAGAGACTTATAGGGCATATAGAGAACATCCATTTGGCACCATCACTTTCCAACTTTAAAACAAACCTTTCAACCTTCCTTTGAGTGAGGTTGCCAAAGCCATTTTTCTTAAGAATGAGGGGTTTGATGAATGCCTTAGGGACTTTAACAACTAAGAGATGTGGGCTTCTTTTGGTGGGATTTTCTAAGTATAAGGTTAGAATGAGTAAAATTTTTGAATTGAAAAACCCCTCGGTGTGATATATTCATCGGTTATTATCCTTTTCCATAACTGGTTGGGGTAAGAGTAATATGTCATGAATCGAAGTGAGCTCCTCTACTTTTGGTGCCTGAAATATAACCACCAAATCAACACCACTTGATAGATTGTGAACCATAAATATGTTGTGGCTAAGTGGGATTCATAGGATATTCTTGTTAGAGGTTTTTTCACACTTCTTTTTAATTATTTAAAGGTGCATGACCTATAAAATCTTGGTCAATCAACCAAAGCTCCAGGGTCCTACTACTTATCCTATGACAACAGGCTCCATATGGGACTTGTGAAAAAGGATAATGGCGGTTATGTGTTTGTTCATGATGAGTAAGAGGTGAAGATTAGTGATGATATAGATATGGGTGATGCACCACTGGATATACCTTTAGGAGCATCTTTTTTCTTAAGATCCTTCATCGTTGTCTATGAATCGGCTAGAGGAAGTGTTTGTGCGGATATCTGGTTAGAACATATGGATCAATGCCAACATACTTTTGAGGATGAGGTATGAGGAAGGCTTCTTGCTTTGGACTCCCTCATGATTGATATGGATGGGCGAGTGCAGGCATATTTTGAGCATAATAGATTTCCTCCTCCTCCACCACTGATGGATCGATTGCCTTATCTTACCTTTGCTTTATTGCTTTCCTTTATGTTCTTTTCATTTTTGATTTTTATGATTTTATGGATGTTTAGTTTTGAACTTTAAAACTTTTCTTGTGTTGGCTAGGACTAGTGGAGTGTATTATGTTCCTACTTTGCATTCCTTACTCTATGTTATCATTGTGTCATTTTGATTTTATGTTGTTTTATGATATTTTGATGAATACCATTATGCTTTAATGATTCTTTTTTATATAGTTGAGATTGCCTTGCTTGAGAGTCATAGGTTAGCACATTCTTTCTCCCCATTTTCAAAGAGGTAGTCTCTTTCCCTTACTATTTAATCCTTGTTCTTCATCCTTGAGGACAATGATGTTTAAGTTTAAGGGAATTGATTGCTTTTGTGCTTTTACTTTTGATTGCATTTAGGTATATACTTGATTTTAATTGCTTGTGTGACTTCAAGTTTTGCGTTTTTGCATTATTTTTATGGTTAGTTTTGGTTCTTCATTTTCAGGTGGAAAATCAATGAAGAAAATTTATAATATTTGTTTAGAATTGCTTAGGTTAATTTCCTATGATAATGACTTGAGATTAACAATCATGTTTTTATTCAAAATTGGTTAAAAAGATTAGAACTTTTTGCACTCTTAGCAAAGAAGGGAATAATCCATGATAGGCTTCTTTCATCCCACTTTTAGTTAGAAGAAACCTCTACATGTGCTCGAACTTGCTAAAACACCTTTTAAGGCAAAATCATAGTGCTTGGTATCCTTAAAAAAATGATTAAGGCATTCTTTGGTTACCCTATTATTCCCCATCCACTCCTCTATCACATCATCCCTTGTTACCCTTTTGATCCATAACGAATACTCCTTAGAGAGTATTATTTACCCTTTCTTTCGTTAACTCATATCCTGCATTATAACCATATAGCCATGTTAGACTAGGATGGTTAATCCTAAGTCTTGAACCTTTTTGGATCTTGACAAGAGAGATTGATGAATTCTAATATTTCAATTAAGTATTGTTTTGCAGTTTTTAGTTAGTCTTCAAATTTGAAGTTAGATGAAGTCGATAATCTCTTAAGAAAACAAAGTGTCTCCTAATTCGCGACAACAACTTCATAAATAGCGATCGCAAACTAGACTACGGCAGGTTGAAAAATTGGACAGAAAAATTCGCGGGCCACTTCTCTGCCATGACCCATCTAAAGATAAGAGAACCAAAGTCACAGACAAATTCACAGTGTGTGTCACACGTCAATCGCCACCGTAAATTTTGAAGTAACTCAAGAGGGAATCAAGTTCACAACCATAGCTTGACAAATGTCCCAAGTGACTGTTGGAAGATAAAAATCTCGATGACAACTTATGGGTAGCGACTGCGAATCATAAGGAAGAAGATGAACATTTTGATGGACGAATTCACATTCTAAGTTGTGGCCTATACAAGAAAAATTGTGACCGCTACTTTTATGAGCAGGTGAAAGGCAACGACTATATTTTCCTAGTGAACCAATAAGAAGATGACACGTGGACTAGCTGTTAGACATAAACGAGATTTCCACAACATTTTTGGGCTCCTGTATAGAAAATTTGAAATTCGCGATGGTGAAAGAGTAGTAGTTACCACGAATGAAGCCTTACAAGCATTTAATGCAAAATCTATCTAACATACTTTGGAGATTTGCTACCAATTTTATTGCAATGTCTTTTTAGTGGGTAGAGGTTATAAATACCTCACCAAACAGATGTAAATACAAGAGATTTCATTAATTTGTAACCCAAACTCTTGTAATTTTGCTACTCAATCTTTTCTGTTCTTTAAGTGATTGTTTGGTGTGAGCATAAACACCATTTGTAAAGGTTGTAGTGTGCGCCTATAAAAACACTAAGGAGAGGTTGTAGTGTGAGCCTGTAAAAACACTAAAGAGAGGTTATTGTGTGAGCCTTAAAAACACAAGTGTAAAGATTATTATGTGAGTCTCAAAAACACGAGTGTAAAGGTTATTGTGTGAGCCTTGAAAACACATGTAAAAGTTAGGTGTGAGCTTAGAAACACTATTTAAAGATAGTGAAACACCCAATTCCAGAGAATTGAGGGGTGGACATAAGGTCAATTATACCGAACCACTATAAATCTTGTGTCTCTCTTCAACTCATTTTCCTTCTTACTTTCTTGTTTTAATTTTTATACACCAATTCAACCCCCTCCCCCCTCTTCTTGGTGCCTAGGGCCAACAACTTAAGTCCTAAGATGCAGTTTTTGAGCCTATTTCTTTATTTTTTTTTTAATCTCATTTACTTATTTTGTACACACTTTTGCATGTTTTAAACTTTTAAATGGTTAGTTTATAATTCACCAATGTTTTATGGATGTGTTTTAAATTCCATTCATGTTATGTTTATGTATGCATTTATGTTT
>CATIWR010134889.1:0-37777 GCA_949677035.1 Omphalea diandra | reverse complement strand
CAAGCACAACTATTTCATATACATTTAGATAAGGGCATAAAGCTACAACTTTTATATTTTGTACTTTCCCTAATTCCTCTTCTAGGGTTATGAACTTGTGGGTACAAATTTTTACTCTAATAACAAAACCAACATAATCAGCTCTTGTTCTCTTGAATTTCAACTTCCATCCAAGAGTTTTACCTCAAATACTCTATAATTCTTACTAGCCATGCATGATTAAAATGTCATGAGTGAGTAATTTCATGTGGGAAAAAGATAAATTAACTTACCTATTTTCCTAAAATCATAAAAGCTTAGGAATCCTTCCTAGGCAGCTCACTCTTCTCCCTCTCCTTCTTATTCTTCTTTTTCCTTTCTTTTTGCCCTAACTCTTTCTTTTCTTTTTTTTTTATGCCTCTCACATTTAACCTCTCTATTTTGATCATAAAAGATGAAAAATTTCACTTGTAAACCTATTGTAACAAGAAAAATAATGGTGTTTCACTTTCATTGGTTGGAAGTTCACTTTTCCTCTTTTATTCCTTCTCCTTCACTCCTTCATCACCTCCATCCATCTCCTAATTTCCATAAGCTCTTTATACTTTTAAATAAGCTTTAAAACACTATTATTTATGATTTGATAACATGCACACAACATAAGACAATTTGCCATGCAACTATACAAATATTACATAAATGTTTAAGTGTCCCAAATATAATGGTGCAAGTGTCATCATCGTGTATATTTAATTCATATGTCTAAATGATCATTTATCCAATGCAAATATTCATGTGGAATTTCAAATCATTTATGCAATGAATATGTTCATGTGATAATGCCAGTGAATGTGGATGGGGATGTTACATTTCCTCCCCTTTTATAAAGAATTTCGTCCTTGAAATTCAATACCTGTAAACAAATATGGATATTATTGTTTCATGTTCTCTTCGGTTTCCTATGTAGCCTCTTCTTATGAGTGGTTTCTCCATAACACCTTAGCTAAAGGGATTTATTGATTTCGTAATTATTTTGTCTTATATCTAATGATTTCCACTGGTTTTTTAATGTAACTTACATCATTTGCAATTGTTATTGATGGATCCCTAAGTATATGTGTAGGATTAAACCGATACTTTCTTAGCATATACTCATATGGAATACATCATGAATCTGAGCCATCGCAAGTGGTAGTGCTAGCCTATTAGCTAATGAACTGATTCTTTCTAGGATCTCATTGGGTCCTATGTATCGAGGACTCAGTTTCCCTTTCTTGCCAAATCGAATTACTATTTTTCATAGTGAAACTCAAAGGAACACTTTGTCTCCCACATCATATTCCATTTCTCTTTTGTGTTGGTTTGCATAACACTTTTGCCACTCTTATGATGCTTTAAGTTTGCTATCGATTACCTTCACCTTATCCATAGTGTCTTACATTAGTTCTGGTCCTTTTAAAACATGCATCCCTTCTTCATCCCAGTATATAGGACTTCAAAATTTTTTTTCATATAGTGCTTGATATGGTGTCATCTGTATACTACTATGATAATGATCATTATAAGCAAACTCAATTAAGGCTATATATTTATCCCATGCACCTTTAAACTCTATCACACAATCTCGAATCATATCTTCAAGTGTTTGAATTGTCCTTTCTAATTACCCTTATATATGAGGATAAAAAGCGGTACTAAAACTCAACTTATTACCTAAAGTCTATTGTAGACTAACCCATAATTGATATGTAAATAATGGATCTCTATTTGATACAATGGACACTGGAACACCTTGTAATCTGATAATTTCATCTACATATTTCTTTGCTAAGTGCTTAAGTAAACTACCCCATTGAATAGGCAAAAAGTGGGTTAACTTAGTTAGTTTATCAATGATCAACCATATAACATCATTCTTCTTCAAAGTTCTTGGTACCCACATACAAAGGCCATGGTTATTCTTGCCCATTTTCATACTGGAATTGTCAATGGTTTCAATTTTCCAACTGGTGCTTGGTGTTATGTTTTCATCAACTGACAAGTCAAACATGTTGAAACATAGGCTACTACATCTTTCTTCATTTTTGGCCACTAAAATGAGATCACAAGGTATTATACATCTTTGTCATTCCTGGATGCTTGACATATGAAGCATTATGTACTTCTTCTAGGATTTCTATTTGCAAGTTATCAACATTAGGCACACATATATGAAAACCTAACATCAAGGCATCATTTCGAATATCAAAATCTCTATGTCTCCCATGTTTTACCATTTCAATCATTATATGAAACTTTGGATCCTTGCCCTGTGCTTCTTTAATTCGATCATGCAACATTGGTCTCGCTTGAAAGTAGCAATCAATACTGCATTCTTTTGTATGTTTAGTTCCATATTCATAGCTTATAATTAAACTAAATAAAACAATGGAAATACCTATAAATGAGCTACACTACTTCTTGATTTTATGCTTAAAGCATCAACAAGCACATTTACCATCACTAGGTGATACTATAATCCTTCAACAGTTCTAACCATTGCCTCTGTCTAATATTTAATTCTTTTTAGCTCATCAAATACTTCAGGCTCTTGTGATTTCTAAATATCTAAAAAGTTTCTCCACATACAAGTAGTGTCTCCATATTTTCAAAGCAAACACAATGACAATAAGTTCTAGGTCATGTACTGGGTAAGGTTTCAGTTGTCTAGATGCATATGCAATTACCTTACCATGCTGCATTAAAACACATCCCAAACCTTGATGAGAGGCATCACTATATATTGTAAATCCTCCATTCCCAATATGAATGACTAACACTAGAGCAGATATCAATATATATTTTAATTCATCAAAACTCTCATAACATGCTTTAGACCACTAAAATGGTACATTTTTTGAAGTAACTTAGACAAAGGAGCAACTATAAGTGAAAACGTTTAACAAATTGATGATAATACCCAACTAGTCATAAGAAACTTCGAACTTCTGCAACATTCATTCAGATTTCCCATTTTATCATTGCTTCAATTTTGACTAGATCCACCTCTATGTCATTTTCAGAAACTATATGTCATAAAAATATCACATGGTCAATCCATAACTCGCACCTGCTTAATTTAGTAAATAGTTATTTTTCTCTCAAAATTTGCAACATAATCCTTAAATGTTGTTCATGTTCCTATTTGATACTTGAATACACTAGTATGTCATCAATGAACACAATAACAAATTTGTCTAATTATGGTTGGAACATTTTGTTCATAAGAGCCATAAACACAACTGGTGCATTAGACAAACCAAGTGTCATCACAAAAAATTAATAATGCCCATACCTAGTTTGAAAAGTTGTCTTCGATACATCTAGGTTTGAAATTTTAAGCTGATAATATCCTGATTTTAGGTCAATTTTAGAAAACACTCGTGCTTCTTATAACTGGTCAAACATATCATCTATTATTGGTAAAGGATACTTGTTCCTCACAGTAACCCAATTTAACTGTCTATAATTAATACACAACCTCATTGTCCCATCTTTTTTTTAACAAATAATACTGGAGCACCCTAAGGTGACACACTCTGTCAGATGATTCCCTTTTTCAAGTAGTTCCTACAATTGGATCTTTAATTCTTTTAACTCAGCTGGAGCCATCCTATAAGGTGGAATGGCTATTAGTGCAGTTACTGGGACTAACTCAATTATGAATTCTATCTCCCTATCAGGTGACAAACCAGGTAAGTCAACTAGGAACACATATGGAAACTCATTCACTATGAAAATATTCTCAAGTAATTCATTTGTTAACCTTGTGTCTACCACATGTGCCAAATAAGGCTCACAATCACTTTTAATCTTGTGAAAAGTCTTAAAAGAAGAAACTAGACACGCAGGTACAATTTGCCTTTCCTTTTAAAACATAACCCTTGTATGATTTTGAGATTCCAAAACAACTTCTTTAGTAAAATAATTCACTATTGCATGATATTTGGACAACCAGTCCATACCCAGTATCACATCAAATTCACATAGCGACAACATTACTAGATAACTCAATGTCATCAATGTGAATCACACAATCATGACATACCTTATCCACAATCATCACATTTCTTAAAGGAGTACTAACACATAGATTAAAGCCTAAAGGTTGATGATTACTACATAATTGTGATGCCATGTTAAATGAAATGAATGAATGTGTGAAGCTAGGATCAATTAATGCATCAACTTATAAATCATGAAGAAAAAGTTTACCAATGATAACTTTTGGAGCAGCAAAAGCTTTTTGTCTAGTCATGGCAAATACTCAGGCATGTGTCGGAGGTCTAGAACTCTGACCTTTTAATCGACTTATACCTTGGCCATTTGTAGTTGTTCTACCTCTACCTCTGCCTATACCAAATGATTCTCCAACTCCACTTGCCTTTTAATCTTCAACTGTGGACTCTGATATAGCTCTGCCTCTGCCTCCCTATGACATTCAAGATCTTTTAGGACAATCTCTAAGCATATGATCAAAAGACCTAAAAAATAACACTCGCCAGACAATTTTCTACATTCACCTATATGTTGCCTGCCACAATGTACACATAAGGGTCCTTGTTACATAACTTAGCCTTTACCTCTGCCAACATACAATGAAACTCCTAATCCTCTTCCTTTATAGCTAGGGTATCCACCCCTAGCACTGGACTGTGATGGCATATAATCTCCACATTTACCTTTTTTTTCTATTAAAATCTCCCATAAAGTCAATATACCCTCTTTTTACTTGCTGCTATATCCTTTCTTTTTCTAATCTTTCTACCCTGATTACAATAGCTTTTAGCTTAGTATAAGTTTTAAGATCTGCAATTGTTATCTTACTTCTGATCTCATATCTCAAACCCTCTTCAAACATTCGACATTTTTCTTTGTTAGTAGCCACCATGAAGGATGCATAATGAGATAATTGATTAAAATTACCTCAAAATCAGCTATAGTCATCTACCCTTGGTTTCACTTCAGAAATTCCCTTCTTATCAAATTTATGCACTTTTGTTATGTAATTGTTATTAAACTCATGAAGAAAATAATCCCATGTAAGCACTGGAGGCTGGGCATCATTCTCTGGAATGAATTCCCACCAATAATATGCATCCCCCTTTAATAGTGACACTGCACAATCAAACTTTTCTTCTTGTGTGCATTTATCAAATTCAAAACTCTTTGTTCTCTTTTTAGCCCTGTCTATGCCATTAATGGATATGTGGTACCACTGAAGTCAATTGCACCCTATTTTCTTAATTTATCATACCTTCTCTCTCTTTGAATTTTTGGACCCTGCACTGTTGGTTCATAAATTCTATATTGTGGTTGACCAAGAGATATGTGTTGTGTATGAGAATATGTAGAAGATCGAACTCTATCAGCAGGTTGGTTTCTCAATGGGTGGCATGATGCTTCTATGGAATGCAAATTGGCTGACCCTTCTTTTACCATTACTACCCTTTGCTAATATCGTATAAACATATAAGACTATGTCATATGATAATGCATAATAGTGCAAAAGTCATGTCATGTTCATATGTATGTCCCTATGGAACCTATCCCTGCTCTGATGCTAAAAACTATAATGACCATCTTCATTTACAAATCATGGCATTCATGTTCAAAAATATATGCGCATAAAAATTCATTCATCACACATGCACATTCCAACATGTATTTAATGTATATGTATGTTAACTAAAGTTTAAGGCTAGTGACCATAAACTAGTTCCTATCTAGATATATGTGTTGGACTAGGGTAGTTAACCCAAGTCTTAGACCTCTTTTGATATTGACAAAGGAGATTGATCATGTCTAATATTTCAAATTAATGGTATTTTGCAGCCTTTAGTCTTTATCTAAGTTGGAAGTTGGATGAAGCTCAAAAATTCCTCAAGTATGAAAAATGACTTCTAAATTGCAACCGCTACTTTGTATTAGCGACCACTATCTGTAAAGAAGCATTGCTAGAAAGTAGACAGGTGAAATTATGGAGCCATTCTCGACCGTGATTCATTCAAATGAAAGAGTCCAAAATTGACAGATGAAATCGTAGTGTGTGTCACGCCCTCATCGCGACCGTGAATTTCGAAGTGACTCAAAAGGGAAGCAAGTCCACAGTCACAACATGACACGTGTTCCAGCAGACTGTTGGAAGTCAAATTTTGCGAAGGCATCTTGTTGGTAGCGACCGTAAATAGTGAAGAACAAGATAACCCTTTTTGGCAGACGAATTCGCGTCCTATGTCATGTCCTGTACAAGAAAGCTCGCGAGCGTGACTTTTGAAAGTAGGTAAAAGAGCAACGACTATATTTTCCTAGTGTGCTAATTAGAAGCTACCACGTGGACTAGCCATTAGACACAAACGGGATTTTGCTTTAAAAATTTGGATTTCACGACCACTAATGAGTAGTAGTGACCTCGAATTGAGACTGTCAAGCATTTAATGCAGAATTTGTCAAGCATGCCTCAAAGATTTTGTGAGTTATGTTCTACAACATCTCTTTGGTAAAGTTTGGGTATAAATACTCCACCAAACAACCATGAATAAGGTTGCTAAGAAATTTATTACAAGTCATAAAAGCTCTCAATCTTTGCTACTCATTTTCTTCAATTTTCTTTATGAAATTGCAAGTGTCAGGTGTGACGATTAAACACCAAGTTGTAAGGTTGTAGTGTTAGCCTGTGAAAACACTTTAAGAAAGGTTTAAGTGTGAGCCTAGTGAAACACTTGAGTGAAGTTGTGTGTTAGCCTAAAAACACATTATTGTGAGGTTATGTGTTAGCCTAAAAACACATTATTGTAAGGTTGTGTGTGAGCCATCAAAACACAAGTTATACAAGTTTGGTGTGAGCTTAAAAACACCTTAAGATAGTGAAATACCCTATTGATAAATTGGGGAATGGGCATAGGGTCAATTATACCCGAACCACTATAAATTGTTGTCTCTATTATACTCATTCTTCTTCCCCTCTTATTTGTTTTTGAAATTTTTATACACCAATTCAACCCCCTCTTCCCCTTCCCCCTTTCTTGGTGCTAAGGGACAACAAGTGGTATCAGAGTAAGGTTTTCACAAATCAAACCTTCATTTGGTGAAACAAGATCATGGCACAAGAAGTAATCTACTCACACATAAAACCATATTTTGATGGAACTGACTATACTCATTGGAAGTATAGAATGGAGATTTATCTTGACATAGATGTGGTGGACCTTTGGGACGTGGTAATCAGGGAATGGAAGCCTCCTACCAGAGTTGTGGATGGCAATGAAGAATTAATCCCAAGGGATGAATGGGTAAAACTCGCTGAAAGTCTAATGGCAAGAACAAGAGGGCAATGACCATTCTCCTAAGCTCACTTTCTAAAGAATAGGTTGAAAGAGTGCAACATTGTCAAACTGCACATGCCATTTGGAAGACTCTAGAGAATTATCATGAAGGCATAACTCTGGTGAAGTCAAGCCGTTTGGAGATGTATGTCACCGAATGGAAACTATTCATGATGAAGGACAACAAGAACATCATGGAAATGACCAACCGGCTCTTGTCCATTGTCACCAATATGAAGAAGTTTGGAAGAGCACTCACAAATTATGTGGTAAACACCAAAATCCTTAAAACTCTGCTACTTGACAAATTTAGGGCTAGGGTGTGCAGTATTAAAGAGCCCAATCTGGAGATTGGAAAGGTCCCAACCGATGTGCTCATTGGCAAGCTTTTGACTCATGAGTTAGCTATTCAAAAAGATGAGCAAATGAAAAAGCTAAGAGGCCAAGGTGAAAAACCAAAAAAGAGAACCATGGGTCTCAAAGCTTCAACAAGAGAGAAATAAGTAGACATCTCCTCAAGTGAAGAGGATAGTGATAAATAAGGAGAGAGCTAGCCATGCTCTCAATGAGAACTAAGGAGTTGATAAGGAGAAGAAAAGAAAAAAGAGTCTTCAAGAAATATGCCCAAAGCCTAAAAGAAAGAACAAATGATGTCACATGCTATGAATGTGGCTAACAAGGGCACATGAAGCATGAATGTCTGAAGATAAAGAAGAAGAAGAGATGGGATAAAGAAAAGAAGAAACGCTTCTCCACCACTTGGGATGATGACTCAAGTGAAGATGAGGAAGAAGAGGAGGCCAACATATGCTTCATGGCACTAGGGGACTCTTCACAAGAGGTAGGTACATCTTCTCACTCTAATTCTGATTATGAGGTGGATGATATAGATGAATAGATTTTAGAATCTCTAACTATGAGGTGTGATAAGTATAAGTCACAAGTTAAAACTTATAGGAAGAAGTGCTCAAAACTAGAAGATGAGTACAAGTCTCTAAATGAGCTTGTAAATGAATTAAGGGATTCTAATGAAGAACTCAATAAATCTACTAAAAAATTATCTACATCATCTTATTCCTTAGCCTCACTTAGAAAGGAGAATGACTCTCTTAAAGGAGAAGCCATTGAGCTTAAAAGCTCAATCTCCAAATTCCATAAAGGAAAAGAGGCTTTAGACAATCTTATTGTGTCACAAAGACTACCTTTAATTAAGCATGGCCTAGGTTTTAATGGAGCTTCATCATATTCTACAACTACATTTGTTAGAGCTTCACAACCTCAAACCTCAAGCATTAAGGTGATTGGGAAGAAAAGTGCTCCTAGCACTAAGCCTCCTAAGCCTAAGGGCAAAGGAAAGGCTCCCCAAGGCTCTAGAGCTAAGACTCAAAGAGCCAATCATGCTTAGATGTATAACAAAAGGCATAATCATCTTCATAGAAAACCCTTTAACCCTACTCATCATATGTGTCTATGCATGCATTCATATGACCATGTTATGAGAAGGCTTCCTACTCATACTAAATTCATGCATAGGAGAAAGACTAACAAGTCTAATCTCTAATGCCGCTATTGCATGAAATATGGGCATGTTAACATACATTGCTTTATTAGGAAGGCTCACCTCAAGTTAGAGGACCTTTCAATCACTAACCCCCTAGGACCTAAGTATGATTGGGTACCAAAGAAAAGGTGATTGACTCTCATTTTATAGGGAAATATGACTAGCACCAAAGCAAGTAATTGGCATATGGATAGTGGTTGTTGCTCAAAGCATATGACCGAAAATAGAATACTATTCACATCACTTAAAGAGAAAGAAGTTGAGATGTCATATTTTGTAACAATGCCAAGGGTAAGGTAATTGGCATTGATACCATAGGTAAGGATGGTTGTTCATTAATTGATAATGTCTTATTAGTTAGTGGCTTACAACATAATTTGTTAGGTGTAAGTCAATTGTGTGATAAAGGTAATAAGGTCACCTTTGATCCTAGGGAATGCCAAGTCACCACTTTGGTGGATGATGAGGTTATTTTCAAGGGTGAAAGGAAAGACAATACCTACTCAATTGACTTAGACAATTTGGCTAACTAATCTTTCAAGTGCCTCATGTCTTTAAGCAATGAAGATTGGTTATGGCATAGAAGGCTTAGGCATGCAAGCATTGATCTTTTTCAAAGCATATCCAAAGGGAAGTTAGTGGAATGTCTTCCCAAGTTAAAATTCACTAAAGATAAGACATGTGGCCCATGCCAAATGGAGAAGCAACATCAAGCCTCCCACAAAGCAAAAAATGTTATAAGTACATCTAAACCACTTCAACTTATTCACATGGACTTGATAGGACCTACTATAAGTGCTAGTTTAGGTGGAAAGCATTATGCACTAGTCCTTGCATATGACTACTCTAGGTTTACTTGCGTATCTTTTCTAGCTCATAAGAATGATTCTTTTGATGCTTTTAAAAGCTTTGCAAAAAGAGTTTCAAATGAAAAAGGTTACTTCATAACTTCTATTAAAAGTAACCATGGATAAAAATTTCAAAATGAATCATTTGAAAATTATTGTTTGGAGAATGAAAATTTTCAACTCTTAGAACACCTCAACAAAATGGTGTTGTATAGAGGAAAAATAGGACTTTGGTAAAGATGGCTAGGACAATGCTCAATGAGTATTCATTACCTAATTGCTTTTGGGCCGAAGCCATCAATACCTCATGTTATATTGCAAATAGAATTTTTAAAAGGCCCATTCTTAATAAAACCTCTTATGAATTATGGAATGGTAGAAAATCTCATATCTAAAAGTATTTGGATGTAAGTGCTATATTTTGAATACCAAGGATAATCTTAGGAAATTTGATTCCAATACTAATTAATGAATTTTTTTAGGCTATTCCACCTCAAGCAAGGCATATAGAGTATTCAATAAAAGTTCTATAGTAGTTGAAGAGTCTATGAATGTTATTTTTGATGAATCTAGTAAACTTGATATTGGGAAAGGTACTTTTATTGATGATCTTGTAGGTGAACTATAAAAGTTGGAATTATAAGATACTACAATAAGAGATGATAGAGAAGAAGGTGAATCATCAAGAATCGATGAGGAACCACAACTTCAACGAAAAGATGAACCAAGGCAAGAGCTACCCAAAGATTGGAGGTTCTCCAAGTATCACCCCAAGGACTTGATCATTGTGAGACATCAAAGGGTGTAGGTACTAGATCTCAATTACATCATTTAGATAATAATCTTGCATTTGTTTCTCAATTAGAGCCAAAATCAATTGATAAGGCCATTGACGATGAAAGTTGGGTACTTGCTATGCAAGAAGAACTCAACCAATTTGAGAGCAACAAAGTATGAGAACTTATCCCTAGGCCTAAAAATCACCTAATTATAGAAAGTAAATGGGTGTTTAGGAACAAGTTCAATGAGCAAGGTGTCTTCGCTAGAAATAAGGCTAGATTGGTTGCTAAGGGATACAACGAAGAGGAAGGCATAGACTATGATGAAACTTTTGCCCCTGTAGCAAGATTAGAGGCCATTAGGATTCTCTTAGCATTTGCATGTCATATGAATTTTAGAGTTTTTCAAATGGATGTTAAAAGTGCATTTTTAAATGGCATTATTGAGGAGGAAGTTTATGTTGAACAACCTCCCAGTTTTGAATCATATTGTTTTTCATACCATGTTTTCAAACTAAACAAAGCCTTATATGGTTTAAAATAAGCTCAAAGAGCTTGGTATGAAAGGCTAAGTTTATTTCTCTTGCAAAATGATTTTGAGAAAGGAAATGTTGATACTACATTATTTGTTAAAAAGCACAAGCAAGACACTTTGATTGTCCAAATCTATGTTGATGATATTATCTTTGATGCTACTAATGAATCTCTTTGTGAGGAATTTGCTAAGTGTATGACTAGGAAATTTGAAATGAGCATGATGGGACTTTCTTGGTCTACAAATCAACCAACTCAAAGAAGGGATCTTCATAAACCAAGCCAAATACCCAAAGAAAATTATAAATAAATTTGGCATGGAAGGATGCAAGGTAGCAAAAACTCCAATGAGTAGTACCATCAAGCTAGACAATGATGAATTGGGTACAGTAGTAAATGAAAAGAGATATCGAGGTATGATCGGATCTCTACTCTATCTTACTGCTTCTATACCAGATATAATGTTTAGTATTTGTATGTATCCTAGGTTTCAATCTTCACCTAGAGAATATCATTTGAATGTTGTGAAGAAAATTTTCAAATATTTGCATGGCACTATTCACTTAGGACTATGGTATCCTAGGAACACATCTTTTTGCCTAGTTGGGCATTCAAATGCAGATTACACAGGAAGTCTTTTAGATAGAAAAAGCACTTTTGGGACTTGCCAATTCATAGGTGAATGCATAGTTTCATGGTTTAGTAAAAAAGCAAGTATCAGTTACCTTGTTTACCGCGGAAGGCGAGTACGTGGCAGCGGGTTGTTGTTGCACCCAAGTTCTTTGGATGAAACAACAATTAAAGGACTTTGGCAAATTAATTGATCACATTCCTATCAAATGTGACAATACTAGTGCTATCAATCTTTCAAAAAATTCCATCCAACACTCTAAAAGTAAGCATATAAATATTAGGCATCATTTTCTTAGAGATCATATGCAAAAAGGTGATATTGTGTTAGAATTCATTGACACCAATCATCAACTTGCAGATACTTTCACTAAACCTCTAAATGAAGAAAGGATGAACTTCATTAAGAGAGAATTGGGAATGCTTGATGGAAGCTCCCTAAAGTAAAAAATGATTATTTGATCTTGTGTGATATATGTGTGTGATATGTTTGATTGATGATTATTATAGAAGGTTCTATTATTTATTTTGAGGGGATCATATGTTTTTCAAAAATTTTCATTCTTATCCTTGCTGACTCATAATTCGCAGTCACTATTCCTTTTTCACAGTCACGAATTACAAGTCAACTTCTACCGGCTGTCAAATGTCAATTTGCAGTCACTATTCCTTCTTCACAGTCACGAATTACAAGTCAACTTCTACCGACTGTCAAATGTCAATTCGCAGTCGCAAAATTTCTCTCTACCTCGAATTTTGGTCATTAATTTCAAAATTTTGATCATTGCAACGTGTATTCCCGAGGAAAATTTGTCTGTTACTCATATTTTCTAGAATTCACGGTCGCGACTTCCATTTTTGTGGACGCAAATTTGAGTAACCGTCCCACATTTATGTGATTTGATGGCCAACTGTTTTCAACCCTTCATTTAATCAATTTTTAGCCATTTGTTACCGTTTACATACCTCTTAAAGCCTATAAATACCCCATTCAATAGTGTTTTTCTCACATCTACTCCAAACCACTTCTAATTCTCAAATCACTCTCAACTTTCTCCTAAACAATCTACATTTATTTCCACGACTCTAAAGAAATTCTCTAAGGTAGACAAGGGCAAAGTAGTGACTCAACCCTCTGATCCGCCTACCCTCCACCTCATGAATGGCATAACCAAGAAAGAGAAAGAAAGATATAAGGCAAACTCTTCCAACGTGATTGTCCCCAACAAAATTCCCTCCACATTCATGCTTGAAACCTTGGGTCTCAATGATGAAATTCACATTTTTCTGTCTAACCTTGGGTGCAATGAATTCATCTTTCGAGATGAACCCGAGTATAAGGAGGTGGTGCGAGAATTCATGTGCACCGTGCAACTCAGCCGCAAAGCCGAATCAAGGGCGGGCCAATATGGGTTAATATTATGGGGCTTTGGCGATCCCTATTTCATAACCTTCAACCAATTATCGTCCCTTTTCAATTTTCAAGTCGGAGAACACATACCCTTCATCATCTCCACACTTGATGTGATCTACTCTGAATTTTGGTTGGAGATATCCATTGAGACCAAACACGACCTTCATTCTTCCCTCTCTAAACACATAAAAACTTTACCTTTATGGCTTCTTCATCGAATCATCACTTTCTCCATCAATGTAAGGGGTGATGGGAATGAGAAGGTTTCCCAAAAAGACTTGGCATTCTTATTTTGCCTCGTCAAAAACAAACCTATCCAAACCGGCCGCTACCTTGTGGATAAACTAATCCACATGAGCACAAAGCCAAAAAGCCAATTTTTACTCCCTTCTCATGTCACAGCCATCTACGGATTCGTTGGAGCTCTCAATGAGGACAATGAGCAATTCCTCACCAAGAAGCTCCTTCCTTCATAAAAATTCCTCGACCTAACATACCATCCAGCCGGACACTTACGCTATACCTTTAGCGCGGCAGGGGCAAAGAAAGTGGAGTCCTCTCAAGTTTCAAAATGAAAGAGGCTTTAAATCGATGAAGGAACAACTCAAGTCCCTCCTCTTCCTCCTCAACCAAAAGCAAAGACAATGTTGTCTTTTGCCACATTAGATTGCAAATTAGACAAAATGATGAGGATGATGAAGCGAAGGTTACTCTTCCTTTCCAATCTTCATAGTGATATGATGAATCTCCAAGAGAAACTCAGAGTCTTTCCTTGTCATCTTTCAGACTTCACAAACTTGAAAGATACAAAAGATGGAGATGACAATGAAGATGACGTTGAAGATGGATATGAAGTCGAGGGAACAACACTTGCACAAGTTCAAGACACCTCTAGTGATGAGTCTTCTACTTTCTAGCATCGGGATCTCTTTGTATTTTCTTTCTTTTATGTTTAAAAGTTTGTGATCCCATAGTTATAAATAAATAAAAGTTATTTCTTTACTATATTGTGATCTTTTATGATTGTTATCAATTGCTTTTTATGTTTACTTTTGCTCCTTATTATTACTTATGCATGAGTTTACTTTCTCCCTAATTCACCCACTTTTTGATCTTGCCAAAAGGGAAGAGATTGTATATGAATCTAAACTTAAGGGGGAGAAACATCTAAGTTTAAAAATTATAGCATGAGTTAAGAGGGAGCATCAAACTTATTTGGATCATCATACTTATTGTTTCTTAGATTCACTATGTTTGAATGAATAATATACTTAGCAAATTTTTGTCTTAAGTATTCATTGAATCATTACCTACAATCCAACTTCACTTTTTCTGCATTATTATTACTAAGGGTCAATCTAAGTTGTCAAAATCAAAAAGAGGGAAATTGTTAGACTAGGGTAGTTAACCCAAGTCTTGGACCTCTTTTGATCTTGACAAAGGAGATTGATCATGTCTAATATTTCAAATTAGTGTTCTTTTGCAGCCTTTAGTCTTTATCTAAGTTGGAAGTTGGATGAAGCTAAAAAATTCCTCAAGTATGAAAAATGACTTCTAAATTGCGATCGCTACTTTGTATTCATGACCGCGATCTGTAAAGAAGCATTGCTAGAAAGCAGATATGTGAAATCGCAGAACCATTCTCAGCCGCGATTCATCTAAATGAATCATTCCAAAATTGACAGACGAAACGTAGTGTGTGTCACGCCCTCATTGTGACCACAAATTTCAAAATGACTTAAAAGGGAAGCAAGTCCACAGTCACAGCATGACATGTGTTCTAGCAGACCAATGGAAGTCAAATTTCGTGAAGGCATCTTGTTGGTAGCGACCGCGAATAGTGAAGAAGTATATAACAATTTTTGGCAATTGAATTCACGTCCTATACAAGAAAGCTTGCGAGCGCGACTTTCGAAAGTAGGTAAAAAAGTAACAACTATGTTTTCCTGGTAAACTAATTAGAAGTTGCCATGTGGACTAGTCGTTAGACATAAAAGGGATTTTCCTCCAGAAATTTGGATTTCGCGACTGCTAATGAGTAGTGGTGACCGCAAATTGAGACTGTCAAGCACTTAATGCAAAATCTATCAAACATGTCTCAAAGATTTTTATGAGCTATATTCTGCAACGTCTCTTTGGTGAAGTTTGGGTATAAATATTTCACCAAACAGCCATGAATAAGGTTGCTAAGAAATTTATTACAAGTCATAAAAGCTCTCAATCTTTGTTACTCATTTTCTTCGATTTTCTTTATGAAATTGTAAGTGTTAGGTGTGAGCATTAAACCCTAAGTTGTAAGGTTGTAGTGTTAGCCTGTAAAAACACTTCAAGAAAGGTTTAAGTGTGAGCCTAGTGAAACACTTGAGTGAGGTTGTGTGTTATCCTAAAAACACATTATCGTGAGATTGTGTGTTAGCCTAAAAACACATTGTTGTAAGGTTGTGTGTGAGCCATTAAAACACAAGTTGTACAAGTTTGGTGTGAGCTTGAAAACTCCTTAAGATAGTGAAATACCCAATTGATAAATTGGGGAATGGACGTAGGGTCGATTATACCCAAACCACTATAAACCGTTGTCTCCATTCTACTCATTCTTATTCCCCACTTCTTTGTTTTTAAAATTTTTATACACCAATTCAACCCCCCTCCCTTCTTGGTGCCAAGGGACAACAATATGTACATGACACAAGGAGAGAGAGAGTTGGAATTCAACCGACGACTTGTGGTCCATGTGTCTCTATGCACCCAATCCCTATCCTTTAGTATTTGAAAAACACAATTGCGATTTTGTGAGTTGTGACTCAATGAATAAAAATAATAATGATATTCTTATGGTAGAACCAACAATCAAATATCATCAAGATACAGTACAAGTATAACAATTGACTATGCAAGTGCAAATGCAATAGATTGATTTTTATCGCGACCTTGTAAGGCAAACACTGCTCCCTAGAATTCATATGATTCAAGTGACATTTGATTTTATAGGCTATAATATAACAAGTGAGTCATTTGATGAATAACATGTGCCAATATGACATATTGGTCCCTTTTCCATGTGATTTGTAAGTGTTTGACAAATCGGTCACAATATCCTTTAAGTTACATATGTAGTGTTCATTCACAATGGTATATCGAGTAATCATTAAGAGAATAAAATGACTTGTATTCACATGTAAAATGTAACAATTCAGTCACATATACATGTAATAAAACATAATCGAATCATAAAATTATCACACACACATATTAGAATCTAAGTACAGTTTTTATTCACCTTTTGATGAGACCAACCTTTAGGGTAAGTTTGGTTCTCTCTCTAGGGCTTCCTCAAACTATTGAGATCCTAACTTTTGATGCATACATGGTTATAAGTATGTCAAAATTATTATGAATGCTTGATATCCAACTATGGCATGATCCATGCAAGTGGACTTAGTGTTTATGCATATTTTCCTTATATGGCAGCCTGACCTTGCTACACTCTCACAGTAATAACTCTAGATATACTTATCCAAATGATTGATTCTTTCTTTCAAATAAATTATACACATAATGATACAACATACTTAAATTTTAGGTCAATATAAGCTATATAGAAAATGTGGTGAATTTTGAATTTTGCCCTGTTTCAATGTCATCTCAGTTTAAGTAGGTCTTACATTCTTAGGTATATCTCAATTTACAAATCAAATTGCAAAACTGATTTATCATAAGTTACAAAACATCTAAAGGAACATTTTTTATGTTTTACTCATTTTTTAGTTCAGTCTATAAAGTCACCAAAATAAATGACTGATCTCATGGTGAGCAAATTTTTAACATGGGGACAATCAACCTTGTTAAATTTGGCAAAAATATTTTATAATCATGTAGATAATACATGAATATACAACTTTCAAGTTTAACACATCACTAAATTCTAAATCTATGGTCATCAAATTCTTAGAAAACAAAATTATAAAATTGATGAGGTTTCATCTAGGTATAGGGTCAGCCACAATCAATGAGCCATATATTTTTCCACATAACAAATGAATCAAAACTATTTTATAGGTATTTAGAAGGGATAGGAACCTACAGATTTCATGTTTTACACTTTGTCTAAATAAGGAAATAAAGTCATCAAAATATATGAAAATAGAAAGACTAAGGTGATTTCGATTAGTTGTGAACTAGCCTTAATGAAGGAGCCATATCTCCTCACAAACATAAAATAAAGCAAAATAGTTTCATATTCATTTACATAGGGAACAAAGCTACAAATTTCATATTTTTCACTTTCCTAATTCTACTTCTAGGGGTATGAACGTTTGGGTACAAAATTATGCTCTAACAGCAAAACAAACATAATCAGCACTTATTATCTTGAATTTCAAATTCCATCCAAGAGTTCTATCTCAAATACTCCATAATTCTTACTAACCATACATGATTAATATGTCATGAGGGAGTAATTTAATGTAGGAAGAAGATAAATTAACTTACCTATTTTCCCAGAACTAAAAAAGCTTAGGAATCCTTCCTAGGCAGCTAACTTTTCTCCCTCTTCTTCTTCTTCTTTTCTTTCTTTCTTCCTTAGTTCACTCTTTCTTCAATTGCTCCTCACATTTAATCTCTCTATTCTAATCCTAAAGGATGAAAAATTCCACTTGTAAGCCTATTGTAATAAGAAAAATCATGGTGTTTCACTTTCATTGGTTGGAAGATAACTTTTTCCTCTTTTAGTTCCTCTTCTTCACTCCTTCATCACCTCCATCCATCTCCTAATCCCCATATGGTCCTTATATTTTTAAATAAGCTCTAAAACACCATTATTTATGATGTTATGACATACACATAACTTAAGACAATTTACCATGCAACTATACAAACAGTACATATATGTTCAAGTGTCTCAAATGCAATGGTGCAAGTGTCATCGTCGTGCTTATCCAATTCAGATGTCTAAATGATCATTTATCCAATGCATATGTTCATATGGGATTTTAAATAATTTATGAAATGAATATGTTCATGTGATATTGCAAATAAATGTGGACAGGGATGTTACAGTTTTACTTTTATTTCTTTAAGCATTGTAAAGGCCATATGTATAGCCTCTCATTCTGCTAATGATCAATTAATGAGTTATTATTATTCTTGGCATATTGCTTTATGAGATTATGCTCTCTTCTTTAGTTATTGAAAGAACATAGTGAGATTTTTGAGTGAAAGCTTAATAATTTCATGAACTAATTAATTTTAGGCATATATTGGCTTCAAGTAATTTAGGTTTTGATTCAATAAAACTTTAAATCTTTGTAACTTAGATTGTAAGAAATAAGTTTTTTAGAGGCCTAGTTCGGATTTGAAGATCAATCTTTATTTGATTATTGATGGATTTTTAAGGCTATGTTAACATTGATTATGGGTTTGGGATAAGTTACCTTCATCCGTATAAGCTTTATACGCTAGTCAAATTGATATAATAGATCAAAGTGTAAAGTTTATTTGGTTCTCAATACTTCTCAAAAGAGGTAAACCTTATGGAGTCTCCTCAAGAAATAGATCAATAAAATCCTATAATAAAGACACCATACACTAGGCAAAGAAAGGTTAAGGACATTAGTAGAAAGATAAACATCCATGTACTTGAGTATAAGTAGTTGTTGCCTTGCAATTAAAGCACTTTTGACCTCACTTATTTTGGGCAAACAAAATTTTTTTCTCATTTTTTTTTCTTTTGTGCACATTTTTCTTTTAAAATTTTATCTCTTCCGCACTTTCATTTCTTTTCTCTTTTTGCATACTTTGTTTCTTTTTTTTTACTTATTTCTATTTTCTCTCTTTCGCCCACTTTCTTTCTTTTCCTCTTCCTCATGGGTTTGTTTTTCTCTTATTTTGCATCATCTTGATATTTTAAATTGATTTTCATAAATTTGTAATGGTTTGAGAGGAATTAATACAAAACATTAGTTAATAAGTACAAAATAACAATGATTTTTGTACCCATCATGTGTGACCTTTCTATCAAATTGCCATGGTTGGCCAAGCAAAATATCACCTATATGCATTTGTGCAACATCGTACAGGACTTCATCTTCATATTTGCCAATGGAAAAGGGAACTAACACTTGCTTGTTAACTCGCACTTCCCTACAATCCAAGTGAGATTGTATGGTTTAGGATGTTTCATACTATGCAAATCTAATTTTTTTACTAACAATGTTGGTGCAACCTCCTCAATCAATAACCAAAGTACATACTTTGCCCTTTATGAGGCATTTAGTATGGAAAATTTGCTCACATTACTCCTCATCTTTCCTTAGATTGTGTACTCAATGCTCTTCTTACGACTAGTATATCACCTTACATGAGACCTTTAATCTCCACATCCAAATAGTCCTCTAATAGTGGCATGTCATTGTCATTATAGCTAACACTTTCATAATTACCATTCTCTATAAAAATCATGGTCCTCTTATTTAGACATTGAGAAGTAATATGCCCAAACTATTGGCATTTAAAATACTTAATATCATGCAATTTAGAAAGAGTTTTGGTTTCGATTTTACCTTTTAGAGTAATAATTAAGTTCATTGACTTTTTTTTCTCCTTTGGTTTTTGAAGCCTTTATTGTCCCTTCAATTATACTTAAGTTGCCTTTTCACCTTAATGGCTTTACGTAAGGGTTCCTCTATCTCTACATAGTTAGCAACTCGACTATATCAACAATCTCCTTATTCAAGCTTCTAATGATCCTTACTATAGTAGCCTCTTGATCTTCCACTACATTAGGTACTATGATGGCCATCTTCATCTCCTTATAGTAGTCCTCAATACTTTTGGACTTTTGAACTAGCCATTACAACTTTGTATGCAAATCTTTTTAGTAACGACTAGGGATAAACCTTTTGCATATGACCAACTTCATGTTCTCCCATGACTAAATAGGTTTTTCTCCACTCCTTCATCTATTGCTCACAAATTGATCCTTCCATATGCTTGCATAATTGTGAACTCTATGGTAGCCAATATGCTCAACCTTTCGTTCCCACTCTAAATATAATTCCATTCTTGCCTTGAAAGATAGGATTTTTCATCCTGATGCTTCTCAGGTTGTTATCTCTTTTGATGTAGATTTCTTGCCTTTATGGAAATGAATTCCTCCTAATTTGAATTATCTTCTTTATTCCGCTTAATCATATGTCTTTTAAAGGATTTATAATTTGATGGGGATTGTAAGACATCCAATCTAGTATCCAACTTTTGAAATGCATCAAAATAGCCTTCATAAACATCTTCATGTCATTATCTTGTGATTTTTTTTCACCACTTATGTTTATAACTTACAAAAACTTGATAGTGACAAAAGGAAATTATTCCCCACACATTCTCTTACTTGTTTACACTCTAATAGATGATTATCACTTGTGTTTCACACAATATAGGCTTTTATCCTCTAATGATCTCATCACTTTTACCTCTTACCTCTCACCTCTCAAACTATCCTTCTTTATGTTCATAAAAGAATCAAAATCAACAAGTCTCGAGATTAATCAATAATTGATGGCAAGCTTAAAGAGTAAGATTTCAAATGCATAGTTGATGAAAAATGAAAACATAAGGAAAATTGACTAAATTAGCAAAGAAAATATGAAAACTTTAAAAGAATCAAAGGATATATGAAAAAAGTAACTAGAACACAATGAATCGAAGACATAAACAACTTTCATAAAAAGACACAAAGAAACACCTATAAATAAATTGTACCCAATTTAAAACAGGATTCCTTTTAGTTTGGGGATATAAACTTATAATTAATTTTTTTCCTTTGGTTTCTTTTCACTTTTCTTTTTTTCTTTTTTCATATTGGATGCTCATTTTTCCATTTTTTTAAAAATAAAGATCAAATAAGCACATTATGTTCAAGTGATGCAAACTCCAATAATGATAATTTAAAACCCAATAATTATAAAGAATTGCAAAATTCAAATATGTATATTAAAACCTAACACCAATAATTTGAAATCAATGTCATTTTATTTGATTGACACCCATAGAAAAGAAGAAAAAACAAACACAAAGAAATAGGTAGAGGGAAGTTGGAACTAAAATGAATTGAAAATTAAAGGGCAAAAAAATGTGAGCACAAAACAAATATAAACAATAAACAAAAGATATGTAACCTAATTCTAATACCAAGCTCCAATACCAATCGATAAAGAACCCATTAAGTGATTTGCCCTAGGAACCCTTTAAATGATTTGTTATTTTTCCCAAGAAAACTAGAAGTCAAATTGTTGATCAGATTAGAACCCCAAGGAAACTGAAACCTTAACCTTGAATACACCATAAGGTTGATCACACCCTTTGATAAGTCTGAATTTTGTATTTTACAAATAACTTATGAAAGCAAAACATATACTTGCCATAACTCAATATTATTGATTATTAATTTTTTTACCTTTGTAATACACAAACATGGCTTATAAATATCCTTATGACGTGAATTTTCTTACATAAAAAAGGTCTTAAATTCCTATTAAAGGTTGTGTCTAAGTAGGAAACTCATTCTAAATAATAAATCTAACTAATTAGGAAGTAAACAACTCAAAAATGGCTAGCCACAAAAGAAGAAGCCTACAAGTTCAATGAGATACATATCCACGATGCATGATCATGCATTGCTGCGATTCCAACTTTATAAAATGTGATTCCTTAATGCATAACCATGCTTCGAAGCCATGCATTTTTATATGTCTCTACCATAAAGTGTCACCTTGAGGCACGATTATGTACCTTGGCCATGTGTCATGAGGCACAACCATACAACCTAGTATTGTGTTTCTAATTGCTTCTACCCAACTAAGAGCTAACATGTTTCCTCCTTCAAATAAGCTTCATTTGACTTGTAGTTTCCTTTTTAAGGCTCCTCACATGCAATTAAGGTGATAGAGCTTGTTGCTAGCTTCAAAAAGGTCTATTGTTTACCTTTTGTATCTCTATGATTAATCCTTGCAAAGCTTCCATCATCTTTTTAGCCATTGCTCTAGTCATTGGTCTTTTAATCGCTTATAATGGATCATGGTCATACTTAGGAAAGTCTAAGCTATCACATTGACATCTATCATTTCATGTGATGTTAGGGTTATGGATAACATTATACTTGGACATAGATGCATGTTAGGCCCATAAGCTTAGAGATAATTATGGAGTAAGTAATATGTTGATTGATGGTTTCCTACGGATCTATGATAGTTTAGTTTCTTTATTACTTTAGTTTTTCTTTCAAGGTAATATACTAACATGTTACTTCATTTTTAGGTTGAGATGTATGTTTCCTTTGATTTTGCATATTTACTTTGGTTATTATGTGTGAACATCCATTTGGGATATGATTATATCCTCATACCATGGTTTTATGTTTATTATATTTTGAAGATGATATGTTTGTTATGATGAGCTAGAAATATGCCTATGATTGATAACCATATTAATTAAAAATAAGGTTAAAATGGCAAAAGTGAACTAAAGATGCTTGAAGGTCGAATCCTTAAATTTCGACAATCTTAGGGTGCCTAACCTTTTCCCCAAGTGACACCCAATTCCCAAACTTGATCTTTGATGGGGTGAAGATGGCTCAGGCCTTTAAAATGACTTAGGTAGGCTTAGAATTTGTCCTTTTCTAAATTCTTGTCCTAACCAAAGTTAGGTGCTGACTCTATTTAGATTAAGGATGACATTAATGTATTATCCCATCTTGGTCCCCCATTGACCATAACTTTGGAGAAGGGCTTCTTTCTTATGAGAGGACTTATTAAGGATCCCTTAATTATCTTAAACACATGCCACTACTAGGAGTTGTACCAATGTATAATATCTATCCTCTCGATCCCCATTGATTGATCAAAGGTAGGATTCACAAGCAAGATTCCACTAGTTATAGTGAAACCTTGAAAATTGATGGCACTCATAGTCATGACTCTACTGAGGACTTTAAATTGACTTCACATTTAACCTCTTATTTACTTTTACCATATTATTTTTATTATTTTTAAATCTACTGCATTCATGTAGCCTCTACACTTTACCACCTGCACTAGCTTTACCCTTAGACAAACTAATGGATTGTTCAAACTTGAGACTAAAGCACTTTTTAGGCTTAGAAGATGTTGAAAGCCATTTATCACTCATAAGTCAAGTATCTTCAAGTATATCGAATGATGGATATATGACAACCATTCCCTAAGCTTATGGGAACTATCAACTATGACATTTTTAAATAATTACACACATGTAAGAGGTAATAATACCTTAGAACATGGCAAATTTTGTTTGCACTTTCTTCCAAAAGAAGGGTTGAAGTGTTTAAAGAACATGGTTAGATATCCCCCACATAAATATAGTCTTATCCCACTCCCTTTTGATGTAAATATCACCATGTAAACACTTTTATTTCCCCATACCGACCATATAAATACCTATGTGTTAGTTATATGCCTTAGGCTAATGCATGTAATGGATATTTTTCTTAATAATGCCATGGTTGCTTTTTGCTAAATATATCTTTTATTTATGGCTAAATGATAAATTCTATGAATAGTTAATCTACCTAATGTCATCAACTATGTGACTTGACAGTAAAAGCTTTAGGTATAAAGAATTATATTCTAAACTATCCCTAATCATTCATTATTGTTGGGATAATAATGAGAGAAGACTAGTTTGTGTTTATTGACAATTATGTTTTACTAGTCATGGATATGTGATATTAAGTTAAACACATAAATACATGTTTAAGAAACATTGCATTAGATCAACCCGTTATGAGAACACTACATGTATTAATAGTCATAAGTTATTTTCATGCAATAGTATTAACTTAATCCTCTAACTTGAAAATCACCATAGATTCCAATATGATGAACTTCATGTTTTGATATAGTCCAACATTACCTTTAATTAGATTATCATACATACTAATATTCGACATGGAGTAAATGATATAGAGGAATATGAGTGATTAAGAAGGAATTTGTCCCTCGTATGTTTATGAGAAATATATCTTTTGGCCCATTAATAAGTGAGATTGAAAAAAGATTGGATGGCCATGTGGTAATGAATTTATAAAGGTTATCAATGTCATTTTATATCATTATACTTAGAGATTGAGAAATAATTGAACTATATAAGGATGACATGATCCATAGCTTATGTTAAATTGAGATATAACATGACAAAAGGATTATAATACTATTTGTGAAATAGGTTAGTCTGAATTATTGACCTTTACATAATTTAGGTAGTCAAAATGTCTTGCTAGAGGCCACATATGATTTATAAGCCAAAATAGGTTTTAAGCCATTGTCAACATTATATGAATCTACAGGATCATACACATAAAATAAATGCAAAACAAATTTAGGTTTTTACTACTCTCTCTATTTGTAATCAAGTTAATTAGATATATTATCTAAAATTATAAGATATATATTTTGTTTTAAAAGGGTTAAAATGAAATAAGATATTATCTGTATCTTTAAGATATAGAGTTGGCATAACGGTTAAGATAGACACACACACACACATACACATTTATATGAAAAAGTTTAATTACATTTTTCTTCAAAAATGTTTAAGAGGGAGAGAGTAAACCCTAGTACTAGCATACTTACATTTTGGAGAAAAGCCTATCTGTGTGGATACATGTAAAGGGAGAAAATCCTTTAGTGATGCCTTGATCCGACTCCAACCTCAAGGATGGTTGTTATCTGTGTAAATCCCCTCTCTATATTTCAACAAATCTATAACCTTTTATTCAAATTAGTAAGCTTTTCACATCCTTTCCTTTCAATTTAATCCAATTACACATATTATTGGCGGGGTTCTTTATAAAAAAAATTTGTTTTTCATAGCATTTGTTTTACAAAGCATAACATTATGCACATTCTCCCTTTTGTTAAAAGGATGTTATGCTCTTTTGTATGACTTTTTTTATCAATGTAAGGGGTTTTTTTTTTTTTTTTTTGCAATTTCTTTTATGTTACCTCTTTTAGCTCTTATGTATATATGTTTTTTTTAGAACTCCTACCTTACATGGTCTGAGGGGACCATGTTGTATTCTTTATCTCAAGTTGATAGGAGAATAAGATCACATGTAGGAAATAGCCCTTGTACCTAATGTATGGGAGTAAAAAGGTGAGAAGTGTCTTTTGCAAATACATGTGTATTTCTTGCATACATGCATTTATTATGCATCATGCTAATATCCTTTATTTTATAGCCATCATAACTCCATTCAAACCATCATGGAAAAGAATTGGTAATTGGCTAGCTAGGTATAGAAAAACACCTAACTCAATCTAAAAGTTGAAATAGATAATAGACCCAATGGTAACACCTAATCTTATAAAAATAGTAAGGGTTGACTTTAGTTGCACAATGGAAGAGAGGATTGTTGGGGAGGTGAATAAGTGCCTTAATGAGATTTTGAAAAAGAATGATGCATTTACTAGCATAACTAGTAAGAGGAAAGCACCTATGGAGACACCCTCGCCTATTGTTATTGATGATGACTTGTTTAAGATGAAAGGGTACCACAAAAAGTAAGTTGACTAAGGAAGTAGGAAGTACTACTATAGCCCCTCGTAAGCCAATAGCAAGTGTGGAGGAAAGTTCTTAATTTGATGGATTCATTAAATAGTTAAAGAAGATCTAAAAGGCTCTAGGCATTAGGAGTCTATAAAGGGAAACTGATATTAAATAGTTGCATGCTTGTAAGCTTGAGCAACTTCCTACTAATTTTTTGAATGCTTGAGCTTCCTAAGTTCACTAGAACCTAAGATATAACCATCCACATCCATTCCTCTATGCTAATAATGAAGATATTCGAAGTGCCTACTAATACTATGCTTGAACTTTTTGAGCTATCATTAGAGAGATCTATGAAGACATGGTACTATAATATGCCTAAGATAATCAAGGGGTATTGAAAAGTGCTAATGAAAGCTTTTGAGAAACATTATGCTTGCAACTCAACATTATAAGTCACTATGTAGGATTTTGAGTAATTGATGCAAAAACTAGTAAGAGCTTTAATGACCATATAAGAAGATGGAAGAAGTTGCCTGAAAAGTGACCGTTATACCAATAAAAAGAAAGCAACATCAAGGGGGCATTGCTAGGCATAGGCACTAGAATTAAGAGGATATTGGTGCATAATGTTGAAGATCTTAGGGAAGCCAATCTATAGGTCGAGGAGTTAGAGTTAAAATCAAAAAAATAGTATGACATAAAAAGGAATGCACCATCCCAAACACAGGGAGAAGGAAATAAGACTATTGATGTGAATGTGATGAGAACCCATATGCCTTTATTAAAGGCCTTTAAAAGGCTATAAAAGGAAGGAGGTATTAAAGCCATTGGCACCAAGGTCATCTCCCAACCCTTTGCCCAGGGGATATAACCTTAATGCTTATTATGCCTTTGATGATAGAGCCAAAGATAACACAAATAATTATTACAGGTTCAAACATGAGATATAGGATCTCATAAATTATAAGACCATCGTTCTGCCTAACCTTAGGACACCTAGCTTAAGAGGGTATATATTTCCAAACTATCATAATGTATTGCCCTCAAACTAATGAGCCTTTATGATTGATTCTAAATGGCCACTTTTAAATAAGTGAAACTTATGAAGGGTATAGTTGTTATTTATGCTATTAATCCTTAGGAAAGTTTGGATGAGGAAATTGAGTAGGTGAATAGGGGGAAGATGATCAGGCTATAGAAAGAGAGCGATGCAAAGGAGGAAGAGAAATCGATAAACCATTAACTAAAACTAAAAAGTAATACCCATATAGGAAAGCCACTAAAGACTTGAGGGTTGAGAAGGAAGTGGAAAAGTTGTTGGTGAAGGAAATAAGAGAAGGAAAATCTTATTCTAAGTCGATTAAAGAAGATTCAAGCACAAGTTAATGCATGGGAACAATTCATCTTCTCCTATGAGGATAAGACGACAATTGTTAAAGCCTTTTCGAGTTTGATTATCGATAAGGAAGTTACACCTAAGGATGCAGTGGCCTTGGTTACTAACAAAAGGTAGATTAATTTTTTCGATGAGGACTTACCACCTAAATGAAGGGATCACAATTTGGCCTTATTCAAAAAGCTGAAGTAAAAGGAAGGCAGACTCCATTTGTAATGGTGGTTGATGGTCCAAGATTAATATTTTTCCTTTGAAATTATTGCACAATGTTGACATGTATGAGAAAGATTTAGAATGATCTAATCGTATCATCCGAGCTTATAGTGACAGTAGGAGACCGATTGCCCGTGTGTTTAAAATTATGGTGAAGCTAGGGTTATAGACACCATGGTGGAGTTTACAGTACTATATATGCCTAATAATTTCTCATTGTCGTTGGGGAGGCCATGTTATTATCCATTAAGTGGTGTGCCATCAATCATGCATTAATAGATTAACATTACTTATATAAGAGATATCAACACTATCTTTAATGAAGTAAGGGAAATAAAGTAATATTAAGTGTAGTTGCCTCGCATCGTAGAGGCTTTCAAGTTACTAGGGTCACAAATAGATTGATCCAAATGTGGCAAATATCACAAAGAATTTGAATTTTCTTCTATGTCAAATATTGCGAAATAACTCAATAGATGTTGTAAAATTTCAAAAGATTCATAAAAAATGACTAGGAAATGATTGGGTTATCATGAAAATGAGAGGAAGCATTTGGTACGACATCTATAAGGTCCCTTGTCTAACTTCTTTATGAAAGAATGATAAATGGTTGAAAAGACAAAAAAAGAGATAGCAGAATAGGAGGAAAGTCAGCGAAAAGCCAATCCCATGGATGATCTTGAAGAAACATTCTTTTATATGCAACTAGGAAGTGTGAAGGCTGGTTATTAGAACTATGAATGCCCTCAACATTTTTGTTCAAACAAGTGGAATCTTACTTGTGACTTTATTCTTTTAATGACAAACGGGGGGTTGAGAGGCATGTAAAACGCCCAAAAAGTGGCACATGATTAGATCAATAGTGATCCAATAAGTATTATACAAATTTGAAGCTTTTTATCTAAATGGTGGTCAATGGGGGACCAAGGTGGGATAATACTTTGGTTTCATCCTTATAAGATATGAAGTCACCATCCGACTTTGGTCTAGATAAGAATCCATGTAAAAAGAAATATGAACCGAATTAAGTCATTAGAAGGAAAAAGTATATGAATTATGAAACATGGAAATCATGAACATGACATGAAGTGTAAGTGTAATTTAGAGGATCTTGATGGCTTAAGGCAAGAATCATGGCACATAAGATTCTTAGGTTGTTGAACCCTCCTTCATGATATGCTCTAATGGTGCTTAGCATCCATACACATACCTAACCATTTGGATACCAATCAATAATGGGTAAACATAAGGCCAAAATGCACATTTAGTTACATATTTAAAGATTTGATCAAAGATAAAAGTAACCATAATGAAGCTTTTAAAGTCTTAGGAATGACAAATTCCTCACTTGATGATAATCAAAATGGAATCAAAACAAAAACTTAAGTGTTTAATGATTCATAAGGTGAGCTAATATAAAGTCTTCAAGCATGGAAAAATAATAAAATAAGCCTCAAACTTGATCATTATTCCATTGTTTAAGTGAATAGGGGTCCTTAGTCATAAGACCTATCATTGTTCTGATAATGAAACTCTAAAATATCACAAAAGAGACCTTAGAAGTAAGAAAATCCAAGTGGGGAAAGAAATCAATTTTACAACCCATCCATAATTAAGTTTGGCTACACAGACTACATGAAGTCTATATAGCCTACCAAGATTGGTTGTACAAACTACATGAAGTCTATATAGCCTACCAAGATTGGGTTTTTTAAAAAGAAGGAAGAAAAGAGAAGAGGAACGAAGAAGAATGGCAAAAGGGCATTTGGAAGCTCCTGAATGTTTCCTTGCACTTGGAGGTATAATGTTTTGATTACAACCTTTAAAAATGTAAGGAAAATGTTTGAAAGTGAAAAATACAAGCCTTGTCTACCTTGGTTCTTAGTTATGATGTGTCAATGCTAGGGTTTGTATGTGTTAGATGTGTTTATAGAGAGAATTTGGCAAAGTTTCCCTAAGGTTATCCAAGCCTCTCCTTCCTCTCCATATGGTGTGGCATTTATAAAGGAAAAATGGTAAACCAAGATTTGGAATGGCTTTAGTTGCATGGCATTCACATCTTATCTTATATTCTAAGAAAGGAGGGTTGAATTGGTGGGAAATTTAAAATTTGATGGAAGGCACTTAGAACAAAGTTGAAGAGAAACTGAATAAGAAGAGAGAACATAAAGATTTATAATGGTTTTAGTATTAACAAACTCTACTTCCACTCTCCAATTTACCAATTCGGTGTTTCACTAACACTAAATGGTGTTTTACAAGCTCACACCAAACTTTATAATTTTATGTTTTACAAGGCTTACACACAATCTCACAAGTGTTTTCCCAAAGGCTTACACTTAAACCTATACAATAGTTTTTCTATGGGTCACTCTTAAATGCAATCCCAAAGATGTTTAAAGGCTCCCACCAAACTTGTTACAACATAAACACAGAGAGTGAGTAAGAGAGAGAGAGTTAAGAAAAAATTTTGTAACATTTTAGCCTTAGTAAATGTTATTCTCTTGCATTTATGTCCATTTGGTAGAGTATTTATAGGTTAGTCCCACCAAAGAACTATTTCTAATGAAATTATCTCTATATCTTAAAAGTTGGTGGCAAAATCATGTATTTAATGCTTGTCAGACAAAAGTCATGCTCATGACTGGAGGTCACAATTGTGATATTTACAATCGCACTAGATTTTGCTAATTAACTATTGTGAACTTCAATTGTGTCTAATGGCTACTACATGTGACACTTCAACATTGGCTCATCCAAAAATATAATTGTTTAATCCCTCTAAAAGAGGTTGAAAGTCCCAGTCGCGACTTATGAGGGCTAGCCAGGACTTTCACTCTAAATTATGGTGAATTGCTTATAGGAGATCACTGTCGCTACCAAGTATTTGATGTCACAAAATTTTGATTTTCTAATAGGCCCTGTGACATATGGCATTGTCTGATTTAAGGTCTAGAATCCCTCCAATGAGGTTTAAAGGACACGATCACTACTTGTACCATAACTCCCATCATAAACTAAACTGTCTAAAATGGACACCAACATTTTAGAGATAGCAATCACGACTCTAAATTCTTGGCCATGGTTTATAGGTCATTTTAGAACACAACTAAAAATTCCTAATCATCATTTAGAGATCATTTTTCACACTTTTAATTATTTGCTTCCATTCATCTTCTAATGAGTTCCTAACTAAACTTTTATAAAAACAACACTTAAAATTGACATTAGTAACTTTCAATGGATATTGGAGTCATTAATGCAAGACAACCCCTCGGTCCACTTAACTTTAATAGAAGTAGGCCTTGATAGACAATGATTTGGCTGGTGTTGTGGAAAATAAGGTCGAATATTAATAATTGGTATCTCTAACAAACCTAGTTTGTCTTATAACCATATCTAAAAAATGAAAGAAAAGATCATTAGGTTGAAAACCAAAAAAGGTGGCTTAAGAAAAATTGAACAGCTTGTTAGAATGCAAATCCATAAGGGTGATTGAGGCAAAAATTAGGGTAGGAACATAAAAAAAATAGATGAATGAAAAAAGCAAAAAAATGAATACAATGTTGCAAACAAAACTTATACCTAGAGTAATAAATTTCCCATGAAAGACTGTGAGTGCCTTGGTGGTTTCACTCAAACTAGTGGAATCTTGCTTGTGACTCCTTTCTTTTATCAATCAATAAGGATTAAAAGTATGAGGGTCTTTACATTGGCAATGACCATAAGATATGGTATCCAGTGGGACCAGCGGAGGGTCCATTTAGGCTTTGCATGATTTAAAAGCCCTTAGTCCAAATGGTTGTCATTAGGGGACAAAAATAGAACAATTTATTAGTACTGTCTCTAGGAAATGTGCAGTCACCACCCAACTTTGATTTAGATAATTTATCAAAGATAAAATATAAGTCAATTAGAAGGCCCATTTCATATTTACCCCATCAGAGATTGGGTTTCAAAATTAGGTACAACTTAGGGAACATGTTAGGTACCCCCAATCGCTCGCATACTAGTATCCAACCTTTGGGCATTTGCAGTTCACTTTTAATGTTTTAAGCAAGTTATTAATTAGTCTGATTAACAGTCCTAAGCATATATCTAATGCAATCAAACCAATCAAATCATTATATCAATCTAATGGAAGAGGGGTCATGCATCATGGTATAAGGATTATCATGCATATCATCATCTAAGCATAGCATGAACATAACATCATTCATAATAATCAAATATAATAATTGATACCATCATTCATGGCCTAACATAGATCATGTACTACATGACACAAATAAAAAGCACTGGTTAGTAATTGGATGACAAATGGAAGGAACAAAATAATGAATGAAGCCCACAAACAAAGCTACATTACAGTGTCTCCCAAGAAAAGGTGCATAAGTATGCATCTAAGTCCATAATAAACATACTCTTACCTTGCAACTGAGCAAACAAACACAATGAAAATGCATGAATCATGAATAATCAAAGGGATGAATATGCAATATAAGGCATACTTTGAGGATATTGAATGCCTCAGGGTAGTAGTCATCACAAAAGGGGGATCCTTAGGTTAATGAATCCTCCCTCTAACTGCTCATAAATAGCTAAGCATCCACAAGTACTACTAATCATCAATAGGATTAGAATACAAATCAAAGAATTGGTAAATGTCTAAGATACTATTCATATACTTTGAGCATAGACACAAATACAAGAAAAACTCTCAAGATCCTTAGAACCATAGGTTCCTCACTTGGTCACTGCCTTAAAATGATTAAAATAGAGTCAAAATCATCATTAAACTAACATGAAACAACATGAACAATAAGATTTAATGAACCATAAAAAAACCATTTCAAAACCCATCAAATCTCTATTTTGAAATGAATAGGGGTCATTTTCCTCACTTGGTCACTACCTTAAAGTGATTAAAATAGAGTCAAAATCATCATTAAACTAACATGAAACAACATGAACAATAAGATTTAATGAACCATAAAAAAACCATTTCAAAACCCATCAAAACTCTATTTTGAAATGAATAGGGGTCATTGGTTATCTATCCTCACCCTATTATACCGCTTGAGTGATAAAAAAACATAAAAGATTGTGTTGATAAAAACAACCTAGACGTGGAAAGAAAGATTTTGCAGGAGTATGCCAAAGAAACCAGAGTTGTATAACCCAGAATGATGGGCTTTATAGCTTACATTAAGGCTAAATAGCCTCCAAAATTTTAGGTTTTTGAAAATAAAAAGGAAAAGAAAAGGGGAAAGAAAAAGTAGGGAGGGGGGGGCAAGGGTTTTGAATGCTTCCTTTGATGTTCTTTTATCCTCAGAGGCACACCATGAACTTCATATCCTCCAAAATGCTAAGTAATGCATAAAAGATGCAAGATTAAGGCCTTTTTCTACATTATAATAGGTTATAGTGAGTTAAGGTTTAGGGTTTTCTGTGCTAAGTATTTTTTAAGAAAAAATTTTGATTGAGTTTTGTTAGGGTTTTTCCAAACATCCTTTCTCTTCAACTGAAAGAGTTATTTATAGGTGATGAATGAGAGCACTATACCTTAAAATGGTTCTGGTTGCACCATGGACATATCTAATCATAGAGAGGGAGATAAATCTCTTAGAATTATGGTTTATGTGTAAGTTGTATAGATAAGAAAGGGTTATACATATATTTGTTAAGGTTGTGTATGCCTAAGGTTTAGGAGGGATCAGTTCCAAAATATTCTAAGGGTCGGGGTTTAAGGGAGGGTTGTACAACCCTATATGTGGGTTGTAAAAGCCTAATTTTTAGGTTACACAACCTATACACTTAGGCAACTTGGGCAATGGTTGTGGGCTTAGCGTTAGGTTTGTCTTTGAGCTTCTTTAATGTTTTCTAAGACTTTTATCTCTTTCTTTAACAATTCCTTTTATATTTTGGGGGGAAACATTCATTATTTCTCATCATCAAGCTTTGCATCAAGAGGTCCAAAATTTAATACTTATAGTTTGGCCCCTGCTTTGAGGGGTTTAAAAAATAACATTTGAGAAATGACTATTTGAATAAGTCTTAATAAAGCAAAGCAAAGAATGCAAACATTAGTAATGATACCAAAGGATACATGCCTTTAGTAACTCGTCGAACATGTACTAAATCTTATTCTAGTACCTTAGTAGCATATACCAGGTGTTCTTATATGGTTCAAAGACTTTTTAGTAGGCAATGAAGTGATTTGAGTAGCTATCTTATAGGAATCAGTGTTTTATATGCTTCAACAACTTTCCAGTAGTTATTGAAGTGATTATAACATTTATCTAGCAAGTACTGGTGTTTTGTATGCCTCAATAACTTTAAAGCAGGTGCTAGGTTTATTGTATGCTTTAGCGGCTTTCTAGCAAGCACTGAAGTGATTATAATAGCACTTCAATAGGTACTAGTATTTTGTATGCTTCAACAACTTTCTAGAAGGTATAAAAGTGATTTTTATAGCTATCTTACAGGTACCAATGTTTCATCTTTAGTAATTGGGGTGCTTCTTGGGTGGTTCTTATATTATTTAGGCTTTTATAACACTTTCGATATCTTTATATTCCTTTTAGTTGTCCTAGTTCATTCCCATCTCATAACAATGAGCTTGGGTCCTGAGGTTACGAAAATGAATTAATTCCTTTTGATATTTTTCTAAAATAAAAGTATCATTCTTAAAAGTATTTTTGAAGGCTTAAGGGAGGTCAAGTTTGTAAATGAAGGGCCTTTTGGCAATTTTATTTTGAATCTTGAATCATAAAGTGTTTTATGGGCACTCTACAATAGTGGGGGCATTTTGGTAAATTAGTTGCTTTGGTGATTCTAAAGAAAGTTAGGGCCATTTTGGTAATTTGGATACTCTGGGGCTCTCTAAGAAGTTAAGGGCATTTTGATAATTTAGCTACTTTGGGGCTCTTTGAGAAGTTAGGGGCATTTTGATAATTTGGCTATTTTGAAGTTTGGGTAAAGCTTTTTAGTGAAGAAGTGGAAATTGGGTTTAAGGGAGCATAATTAGGCTTAATAGGCTAAGAGAAATTGGGTCAGAAGTGTTAGAGGATGAGGTTGGCTCATAAGGCCCATCTCATGCCTATTTGGTCTAAGGGATCTGCATAAACCATGATATGATTTGTACATGCTAGATGTTTGTACATATCGATTTGGGTTGTACAACCTAGGCCCACTATCTAAAGCTTATTAAAAGCAACTCACTCCATTTTTGCCATTCCAATTCTCTCTCTTCCTTTTCTTGCTCAAAACTTTAGACTTAGTTATAGGCTCTCTGTAATGACCATTTTCAATTACTAATCATGGCTTACATGTCCAAAATTACATATGCTTAAAGGTTGATCCATCGTACATATATGTTAACTAATGTTCGAAGCTAGTGATGTAACATCCCTGCCTACATTCATTAGCATTTTTACATAAACATATTCATTGCATAAATAATTTGCAAGCACATAAACAAATGCAATGGATAAATAATTTAGATATGTGAATTCGATAAGCATGACGATGACACTTCCATCATTACATTTGGGACACTTTAACATATATGTAATCTTTATATAGTTGTTTGAGAAGTTATCTTATGTTATGTGCATGTTATAGCATCATAAATAATCATGTTTTATAGCTTATTTAAAAGTATAAGGAGCATATAGGGATTAGGAGATGGATGAAGGTGATGAAGGAGTGAATAAGAGGGACTAAAAGAGGAAAAGTGAACCTCCAACCAATGGAAATGAGACACCATGATTTTGTCTTATTATAATAGGTTTACAAGTTGAATTTTTCATCATTTAGGAACATAATATAGAGGATAAACATGAGGGGAAGCAAAAGAAAGAGAGAGCTAAGGAAGAAAGAAAGGAAGGAAGAAGAAGAAAAAGGAGAGGGAGAAGAGTGAGCTGCCTAGGAAAGAATCGTAAGCTTTTCTAGTTTTAGGAAAATAGGTAAGTTAATTTATCTTCTTTCCACATGAAATTGCTCCCTTATGACATGTTAATCATGCATGGATACTAAGAATTATGGAGTAATTAGAGATAGAGCTTGTATGGAGGTTGTAGCATAAGAAAAATAGAGCTGATTATGTTAGTTTTGTTGTTAGAGTAGCTTATTGTACTCACAATTTCATAACCCTAGAAGATGAATTAGGGAAAGTATAGAATATGAAAGTTGTAGCTTTATTCCCCATATAAATACATGTAAAACATTGTTGCTTAATTTGGTGTGTGTGAGGAGATATGCATCGTTCATTAGGGCTGGTTCATAACCTACTGAAATCTCCTCAGTCTTTATGTTTTCATATATTTTGATGACCTTATGTGTTGATATATACAAAGTACAAAACATGAAATTTGTAGAGTTATATCCCCTATAAATACTTGTAAAGTTTTGTTTGCTTGATTTATTGTGTAGAAAGAGATATGGCCCATTGATTGTGACAGGCCCTCAACACGACGAAACCTCATCTATCTTTTAATTTTGTTTTCCAATAATTTGATGGCCATGGATTTAGAATTTGATGATGTTCCAAACTTGAAAGTTGTATATTAATGTTTGATCTACATGCTTATGAAATATTTTTGCTAAATTTAGCATGGTTGATGAGATATTGCACCTTCATCATGACTGATTGCAACATGTTGAAAACCTACTCACCCTTAGATTGGTTATTTGTTTTATTGTCTTTATAGACTGAATTAGACAATGAGTAAAATATGAAAAATTTTCCATTATGTGTTTTGTAACTTTTGGTAAATTACTTTTGCAATTTTATTTGTATAATTTTAGACATTCTTAAGATTGTAAGACCTACTCAGACTGAGATGACATTGGAATAGGGCAAAATTAAAAAATTCACCATATTTTCTATATGTCTTATATTAACCTGAAATTTGACTATGTTGTATCATTATGAGTCTAGGTTATTTGAAAATTCATTTACATAAGCATATCCAGACTTATTACTACGAGAGTTTAGCAAGGTCAGGCTGCTATATAAGGAAAACATACATAAACACTAGGCCCACTTGCATGGATCATGCCATAGTTGCACACAAAACATTCATAATTATTTTGACATACTTATAACCATGTATGTATCAAATTTTAGGATCTCAACACTTTGAGGAATCCCTAGAGAGAGAACCAAACCAACTATAAAGGTTGGTCACATCAAAAGGTGAGTAAAAACCATAATTAGATTCTAATAGGTATGTGTGATAATTTTATGATATGATCATGTTCTATTACATGTATATGTGATTGAACTGTTACATTTTACATGTGAGTACAAGTGAGAATTATATGCTTTTAATGATTATTTGGTATACCATTGTGAATGAACACTTGCATATGGAATTGATTGGAACACTTGCATTGGTTGTGCCATAAGAATCTAATTATTATTTTTATTCATTGAGTCTTGACTCACCAAATTGTAATTATGTTTTTCATATACTGAAGCACAGGGTTTGGATACTTTGGTGCATAAAGACATATGCACCATAGGTCATCTGCTAAATTTCAACTCTCTCATTGTGTCATGTACATATATCTACATAGGAACCGGTTTATGGTCACTAGCCTTGAACATTAATTAACATATATGTCAATCTATCTTTTATTTCATCAAAACTCTCCTAGCATGCTTTAGACCACTGAAATGCTTCATTTTTCCAAAGTAACTTAGTCAAAGGAGCAGTTATTAGTAAAAACCCCTCAACAAATCGACTATAATACCCAGCTAGTCCTAAGAGACTTTGAACTTCTATAACATTCTTTAGGGTTTCCCATTTTACTATTGCTTCAAATTTGTTTGGATCTGCCTTTATGCCCTTTTCAGAAACTATATGTCTTAAAAATACCATATGGTCAATACAGAACTCGTACCTGTTTAATTTAGCAAATAGTTATTTTTCTTTCAAAATTTGCAACACAATCCTTAAATGTTATTCATGCTCCTATTTGCTCCTTGAATACACTAGTATGTCATCAATGAACATAATTTCAAATTTGTTTAAGTAAGGTTGGAACACTTTATTCATAAGAGCCATAAACGCAGCTAGTGCATTAGTCTAACCAAATGGCATCACCAACAATTCATAATACCCATATATGGTTTGAAAAGCTATCTTCGATACACCTAGGTTTGAATTTTTGAGCTGATAATATCATGATTTCATGTCAATTTTAGAAAACATTCGTGTTGCATGTAACTGGTCAAACAAAACATCAATCATTAGTAAAGGAAACTTATTCTTCACAATAACCTGATTTAACCGTTTATAATCAATGTACAACCTTATTGTCCCATCTTTCTTTTTAGCAAATAATACTGGAGCACCCCAAGATGATACATTAGGTATGATGAATCCCTTTTCAAGTAGTTCCTGAAATTGCATCTTCAATTCTCTCAACTCAGTTGCAACCATCCTATAAAGTAGAATGGATATTGATT
>CATIWR010134886.1:0-17250 GCA_949677035.1 Omphalea diandra | reverse complement strand
TGACAAGACAGACAAAATATATATATGGTAAAAAAATAAATAATTTATTTAATTCAGCATAAATTTATTTAATAATAAATAAGACCTAATATTAATTTAAATCTAAATCCTTGTGTGACAATTTGATTCTAAGCAAAACTTTAAAATTACCAAAGTGCAATGTTCGTCCAACCAATGTCATGCAATATTAGTTCAACCAATATTTGGATCAAAATTAATAATAGCATAAATGTTTTACTATTTTTACACAAATCGTAAATTTTATAAATATAAAAGACATTTCATTATCTTTTACGTAAATTTTATCAGAAATTACATAAATTTCACTATAAATTATACCATAAATGCAAGAACTAGCTAATATTTCACTCAATTTTATAATTTTGATATATTTTGACAATTTTAAAACTTAAATCAAAATCATACTGACAAATAAAATTTTAAATTTAAATTAGCATTAAGTTGAAAATAAAATACTAATTATAACACTCATAAACTCTTATCCTATGTTTGCAAATTTGTTTACGAAGGATAGAAAATCAAAAAGAAAATAAATTTTATTTTCTCTTTTCATGTTTGGATAAAGAAGAAAAAAGAGAAAATAAATTTTATTTTATTTATTTTTTCTCTTCATATATGGATAAAAAAAGAGAGAAAATGAATTTATTTTTCCTTCTTCAATATAGAAGTATTAGGAGTAAAAATATAAATTCACCAAATTCCTTTCAATTATCATATTTTCTCTCATTTCAAGAGAAAAAGTAAAGAGAGAAAAATAAGAGTTATTTTTCTTTCATTCTCAAACAATACAAAATTGCAATTTTTTTTTAAAAATTTTTTATCGTTATTTTTCTTACTTTGAAAGAGTTAATTTAGTCTTTTTTTTTGAAAAAAAGGCGTAGAAGCCTCTTCTTAACAAACGTACTGCATTTCTCCTGAAGAGAAAGCCATCGTTTTCTTTTTATAACATTAATGTTTCTGTCTTCTTCTATAATGGCCAAAACAGCCAACAAAAGTCGGCTCCGGAAGCAAAGTTCAACTTGACTACTCCACCGGAACTGGTGCTTCATCGGCGCAGTTTCCCTTCTTCTCCTCCCATAAATAAAAGTGTCTCCATTCACACATCAATTTTCCCAATTCATTTTGAATTTGATTTGCGGAGAAACAGCGTGGTCCACAGCCATTCACTTATGGAGTCAAAGTTTATTGTTGTTCCTTTGAAATTTCTTCGTTCAAATTTCATCACTTGTCGATATCAAACGTCTCAATTTGGCTATTCCATAAAGAGATACGTATTTCAATACTAGAAATTTACTTTTTTTTATCTTTAATTTCTTAATTTTGGTCTTCTCGAAGTCAAATAAAGTTAAACATATAGGAATCACGTCACGTTACATTAGTGCAATTTCAAATTTTTATGTGTTAGTATATAGAGTCACTATCATTCACAATTGTAATACATTTTTGATTTATTAGTATTGAAATTATCTTTAAAATTATGAAATTGCGAGTTGAAATTTCATAATTTATAGGAGACAAGCTAAACATATCTAAAATTATAAATCTCCATTTATACAATATTTTAATTAATATGGTATTCTTCCCCTTTAATTTAGATAAGATGATTCCTTATTCTTTTTTTTTAAAAAAAATAATATTTTTGGTATGAAATGATTTGGGCTGACTTAAAGAGAAGTATAGCTAATAGGATGCTCATCCAAGTGGAAAGATTTGAGAATTATTTCATTAATGTGCTCGACGAATAGCATTTTCTTTTGTTACATGCAAAACTTAAATGGGTCAGTGGCTCAATCAAATATTGCAAGGTATAGTCTGATCATGAAGTAATGGTTATGAAATTGATTCTTCAAATGTTTAAAGAAAAGCATAATAACAAGTGCATCAACTTTTTGAAAAATATCAATAACATTGCCAAAACTTTGATTTTACTTTAAAATGTACTAATTATAAGTGACGATTTTTTTACTCTGCGAGAAAATTTAAAATGACTCGAATTTCAAATAATATGAAAATTTTGAATTAATGATTAAAATTAAAGTTTTTAGTACTTACTATTTTTAGAATATTCAATAAGTAATATGAACCCAACTTAAAATTTTCACTCAAGTTAGAATCAATTAAAATACTAAATCAAAATAATTAAGTTAAAATGCTTAGTTATTGATTGTTTAATATTTTTTTAATCAAAATGGCTTTTATACTCTTAATGCATCTTTAAATTATCACTAATAAACTAAAAATTTTTCACTTAACTTTTATGCTCTTAATATGTTCTTAAATTATTATTAACTTTTTATACTTTTTTATATATTTATGAGAAAAATTGTTTTCATTATATGATTGTTGTTTCTAATTTTTAAATAATTTCAAATATATATATTTAATAAACATTAGAAATTGATATTATGAAGATAAATATATCTAATAATTTTAGTAATTATGGTTATCAAACAGTTAATTAGATTCAATATTTTAAAAATTTCAGTATTTATTATATTTAGTGCTTAATATTCAATATTTAATTTTTTAGCACTTAATTTTTAGCTTTACTAAATATCACTTAAATTTGACTTGATTCTAACTTAACTTATTATTAGTCAACTCAAAGTAATTAGAATTTCATCAAATATAAATTGACAATACATTTAAAATTCATTTAAAAATTAAAATAATATTTTATTTATTTTTAAAAAATAAAATTATGAATTTTTTTGATTCTATCTGATTTAAAATTTGAAAATAATTTATTCATATATTTAATTTAACGATCCCATATGACTATATCAAATCTATCTAAAAGCATAATATAAAATTGATCTAATTTGAAAATGACACGACCTGCCTATTGTTGCCTCTAATAAAAACTTGTTATTTTCTATACGCAACGCAATCAAATGCAAATGGATATGAATGAATTTTATCATGTAGAAAAACTACTAACTTTATTTGATATATCATCCCACAACATCTATGTACAATTGCATGTGCGATTCTATGCCTACCATAATTGTCGTCCAGTATATTAACTATCCGATTGAGATTTGTCATTTTTGGAGAGTATTTCAATATTATGGAATCAAATTCTCTCTGTCAAAAAAAAAAAAAAAATTCAAAACTCATGAGGTTCTTTTTAATTTCCTAATTGAATTGAAATTTGCTGAATTCAAACATACTATTCTTGGGATGCAAATGTACATGATGCAGTACAGCACAACCTTTTTTTGAAGAGAAAAAAAGTATAAAGTTATTAACTCTATTTATTTATTTATTTATTTTTTCAATTGATATGGAAGATGCCACAGATAAATACTAATTACCTATTTGATTTTATCCATATTGAGCATTTCACTCATTAGAATTGCAAGTGCACTTAATTGTAAAAAGCTTCAAATTTCATGTATTAACTAAATGAAATTAAAACTTAAATACCCAAATAGATTTTTTTTTTTTTATAATAAGGTTCGTACATCATGGAATCATTGTTCCTAAAAAAAAGGAAGAAACAAAAAGCCCGAATCATATGCTAAAGTAAGGACTTATAAGTGTTGTACTTATCTCACTTATTTGCTTGGCAAGAATCTTTAAAATTCTGTCTCACCCTTGATAGAACATTGCCAAGTTGATTTCTTTGATTCTAAATATATATCTAGTGAAGGTGCAAAAGTGGGTTCTTTTTGAAACCAATAATAAAATTATAGGGAAGAAACTGTTGGACAGAATGTTTTCAAAATCAATAGCTTTGAAAAAGCAATTGAGCAAGTCTTTTGCCATGAAAGACTTGAGACTAACAAAACAAATTCTTGGCATGAAGATTATCAGGGACAAAAGTGCTAAGAAGTTGTGGTCGTCTCATGAGAAGTACATTAAGAAAGTACTTCAGAGGTTCAACATGGATAAGACTAAAACAGTTAGTTGACCTCTTGCTAATCACTTTAGGCTAAATTTTTCACAATGCCCTTCCGTGGATAGAGAGAAGGAAGAGATGAATAAAGTTATATATGTTTAAGCAGTTGGTAGCTTAATGTATACCATTGTATGTACAAGGCCAGATATTGCTCACGCAGTTGGAATAGTGAGTAAGGTTTCTTTCAAATCCTGGAAAGGAACATTGGACTACAGTAAAGTGGATTTTTAGATATCTTCAAGGTACTTCCAAAATGTGCTTATGTTTTGGAGAAACCAAACCTGTGTTGGTCAATTACACATATGCAGATATGGCTAGCGATGTGGACTCAAGAAAGTCTACTTCAAGTTATTTGATTATCTTTGCAAGGGGAGCTATGTCATGGTAGTCAAAGTTACAAAAATGAGTTGCCTTGTCTATCACTGAAGTAGAGTTTATTGTAGCAACTGAAGCATGTGAAGAGTTGCTATGGATGAAGAAATTCTTAAATGAACTTGGTTGTCAACAAAACAAATATGAGCTATTTTGTGATTGCCAAAGTGTTATTCACCTTGGTAAGAATTCCTTATTTCATTCAAGAACAAAACATATTGATGTTAGATATCACTAGATAAAGGATGCACTACAGTTTGAGAAGATTCATATAGAGGAAAATGAATCAGATATATTAACGAAGATTCTACCATGAGATAGTTTGAATTTTGTCAATTAGCTACTGGAATGGTGATGCCCTCTATGTAGTCGAGTGGGATGAATTGTTGTGGGTCCTTATTACATGAGGGCCCATATGGTGCAAATTTTTTTTAAAAAAAAAAAAGAAAAAAGCTTAGCCATGAATGCTTCATGGCTAAGCAAATTGAGAGTCGCCTCTCAAATTTGCTCGGCCGACTTAGCCAAGCTATTGTTTATAAATAGACAATGATCTGAATGGTGAGATGAACATAAAAGGTGAGAACAAAGTGAGGATGAGTCAAAGCATTTTGCTTTGATGAGTGTGTGAGGTGAGAGAGTTTTGGAAAAGTTTTTTCAAGGGGTGAGTGATAAAATAGTGAAAATAATATTTTGGGTTTCGAGATACACTGTGAGTGATACTATTTTGTCAATTTGTATTTGTATTCCTCTAATATTTATCTAGAGATGACTCTCTCTATACCCATTAATTTTATAAATGGAAGAAAATTATTTAGAGTTTGTCCCGTAGATGTAACCTAAATTAACTGGTAAATCACATTAAATTAACGGTGTCATTTTTATTTGATCATTATTTATCATGCATTATTTTGTATTTTATCATCGTTCCACTAACAGAAACTAGAGAAAAGAGGAGTTGTCACCTTCATTGGATAGAAAGCAATTCTCAGTAGTGATGCATGCCAAAGACGATTAGAAACTTCCATACATGGAAGCCAAAAAAACAAGAGTAGAAAAGGAGTGGAATCAAATTGTGAAAAATGATTCTTGAAATTGTCCTTCCCCATATTCATAAATAATTTGGGCCGAAAAATAGAAAGAAGGGAAGAAAAGAACAATAGAAGAAAAGAAAGTGTCATAAAAGAATTAGTATAGTAAGGCCAAGTGGCAGCAAAAATAAGGGGAAAAGGTATAACTGGGAATTTGATTTATGCTTCAATATTAACATAATCAATAAATCATGCAAGATTAAGAAAAAGAAAAAGAGAAGATTATAAAAAACATTTAATTACATAAAGTATGAAAAATAATAATTTAAGAATTCATGTTAGCGAGGGTTCAAAAGTGAGTTTTCTTTTCTTTTTTTTTTTTTTTATTCAATTGATAGAAATGTAATTATACATGTGTGTGTCCAATAACTTCAATTAAGGTGCACAACTTAAACATATATGAAATAAATTAAAATTTAATTGAATTTTAGATGTTCTAAGAAATTGTCACCTCTACATATACTTGATAAATTTGAAGTGTCAATAAATATAAATTTATTATATACTAAAATTTAGTTAATTGTAATATAAAGTCATCATATTTGAATCGTGAGATTTTTTTTATTCATAAATTATTATATGATATCTATTATAATATCTATAAAAAATTATCTTTAAAATAAAAAATACTAATGTAAAATTAATTCTTAACATAATTAATGATGGTATTAGTTCAATTCTAAAATTATTGTATCATATTTACTATGAAAATTTTTTGATAATTGTATCCCTTTGTCAATTATAGAGATCTTCAGTAAATATGGTGTTATATACTATCAAAACTAAAGTTTATATGATATGCTAGATCATATTTGAAAGATGACCGTCAATAACACATCATCATTAAACCAATTTAAATCACAAAACTCTTATAAAAAAGATAATTGCTATCATAAAAAAACAAAATATAATTCTCACTATAAAAGAAGAAAACAAACAAACTCTTAATAATGAGGGAAAAAACAAACAAAAAAATTAATATAAAAAGATCATAAAATCCTTTTTATTATGAAAATTAAAGAAAAATAAATTTATTGGTAAAATATACTAACAATAGCACTAAAATAAAAAAAATAAAGTTTGTATTAAATTAAAAGAAAAATGGAGAGAAAGCTAACAATTAATTAATAATTGAGGAATGCTCACAATGAATTAAGGCCGTTATATTTGAATCTTAATATTTTTTGGAGAAGCTTCTTACACAATGCTAACAAGTTATTTGACATAAATTTTTTAAAATTTATTGGTGAAGGCTCAAAAAAGAATTGTAAGCTCGTCTATAAGTTGGGCTGCACTTGCGCTATACTAGAGTTTTTCTTTTCTTTTTCATTTGTACATACTAAATATTACCGTCCATTTATGTATATGCTACTCTCATAAGATTGATTAAAGGTCACTTTCTTTTTTGCACAAGATCGTCTATTTATTGGTTTTCACAACATTCCTTTGTCTCAAATAGTTGTCTTTCTAACCCAAAGGAATACCAAAAATGTTTTCCCAGTATATCTAATGTTGACAAAATATTAAGGTGTGTATTTTAGAAATTCACAAATACATAGAGTTAAATTCTTGATCTATCGGGTGCACTGTCTGAATTTTTTTTTTCAATATATATATATATCGATTATAGAGGATGCTCGACTATAACAATGAAGAGACTTTGAACGCCTAACATTGATTCCTTTGCTTCAAGGAGAAAATATCCTAGTGATTCACTATACCATTAGCCAAGTCTTTTTCTATAAAAAATATAAGAAAATGTTAAAAATTAGGATTACAATATATGATGTTTGTGACTATCATATAGAAAAATAATTGTTAGACTTAGTGAGGAAGGTAATCTAAGAAGGGGGCGAATTGGGTTACAAATAAAAACTTTTGAGGTAAGAAAAAGAAGAAAAAAATCTAACACAATAATTTATAGTAGTTCGATAATTTGTCTACGCCCACTCCTAAACAATCATTTAGAATTTTTACTTTTCTTTTTTTACACTTAAGAATAACCTTTTCTTTTTCAGACTAAGGAAAAATATTTACAATTTTCTTTTTTGGTGAAGGTAAAAGGGAGACAACTCATCTCTTGATATTTTTCAAGGTACAATATTAACCATTATCACTTAGTAAATGAGAGATCCTAAGCAAGTGTTTATGCCTCTAGTTATAGGCAACAAATACAATGAATACATACAAAAAAAAAAAAAAAAAAAACCTACACTCATGAACTCAAAGGAAGTTACAAACTCGTAAAACTTTCTTCATCCCAAAATACAAAAAGCAATACCATGAAGATTTGCACAACTAAAAGATAAGCTTTGGAAGCTTTATCAAAGTGTTCTTCATTTATCATATTCTTCAAATGAAGGTCTTTTTATATGATCATCCCAAAAACTAACTGATGGAAATAGATAGAAAAGTTTGGTAGCTTTTAGAAAATCAACCATTATACTTTTCAACGCCTGTTGAATCTTCTTCATACTCAATGTTCTTTTTAAAGTCAAGTTGAGTATTTGCAATGCCAATTAAGATCTTTAATCAATACAATATTGGACATTAGCCACAGTCATTGATTTACCTTTGTGGTTGTTGACATATTTGTTTATCATCATTGGCTTACACAAATTAGCTAAAGTGCTTCTCGAAGAATTTTGCAATGCTTGTTGAATTTTTTAACGCCTATTGTGATCTTCTCCATAATCATTGTATCACCATAGCTATTGACAAAATAAAATGAGGAATTAGTAGTAGCCTTGTTCTTAGAGTCATTCTTATTGATGTAACTATTTATCATCATTATTTTTTTTATCCATGTTTGTTATCACTACCTATGCCTCTAACTCCAACATCGACAACTCCAATAGGTGAGCGGTGAGTGTTTAGGATTATTTTATATTTAGAAAAATTATTTTAGAATATATAGGTATTTTATTATATTGTTATTGGATAATTTATGATATTAAGGGTATTTTTATTTGTATAATTTAGATAATTTTAATTTATTTAATTTTAAATAAATTTAAGATTAATATATTTAATTAGTTAAATTTATAGTGTGGTATTTAATTATTTTATTTTAGTTTCATTTCCATAATAAGGATTTAATTTATTTGATTTAGGGTGATTCATTTTATTTTGTGTAATTTAAGGTTTAATTCAAGTAAAATTAAATTGTTCTTTCAGGTAAAGATGTTGAATTCAAGTTGCTTTAAATAAAATTTTCTATTTTATATAAAGATATTAAATTTAGGTTATTTTAGATGAAAATGTTAATTTGTATAAATGTTAAGTTTAAGTTAGAATGTTAAATAAAAAATTTATTTTAGATAAAATAGTTAGTTGAATTGAGTTTATTTGAGATAAAAAAAATATTAAATTAATTAGGTTATAATGAAATTTAGATTATTAATACTGACTAAATCAGATTTTGTTTAAGTAAAATTTTTCTTTAATATATTAATTTGATAAATATGTTATTAAATTATATTAGTCTAATTTTGATTAATTAGGTATTGATTTTGAATTTAGGTCAAATCAAATTTATTTAGTTTAATCATGATTTTTTCACTTCAATATATTAATTGATAACAAGTTATAGTAATTTAGTTATAGTATTAAGTTATTTTAATTTATTGCTTAATATATTAATTTATTATTTTACAATAAATTATAGCAATTATAAGTTTAAATTCGAGGACTTGAGGGTTAAATGTAGTCATTTACAAAAGTTTAGATAATGTAATTTTATATATTAAGAAGAAGCTATAAACAAATTGCAATGTCAAATTTATTGAAACCCATGTAATTCTATATGGTCTTTCTATAGTATTATGTCATTAATAGTTAAAGTCAAAGTACAAAATGATTATTTTGGTTATGATTATATTAAAGGAAAATATATTGACGGTCTATTAGGCTTTAGTGGTTGATGACATGAAAGATGGAGGAATGAAATTTGATGTTTTTTTTTTTTTTATCATTGATATAGGTGGAAATAAAAGATTAATCGCCTCTTAACACATGGCAGGAGAAAAGTTCTATTTATATATCTATTAGTATATGGCCCCCTAAGAGTGGTGAGCTCAAAAGAAGGTAAAACTCATTTTGAGTTAAACATGAGCATGAGTGTCATCAATTGACTGTAAACACATAAGTGAGTATTTGGTGAGATTTCTTTTATTATTTACTAAAACTTAAAGAAGTAGATAAGGATCCCGAATTGAAGTTGTTCTTTAAGAGTTTAAATGATTCCATACAAAATGTTGAAAGAGACATGCATGCAAGAATGGGGGAATTGATGAACAAAGTATAAAAGATAGAAGCTTGCCAACAAATCAATGCCTCTAATTCCAATACAACCCGTGCCAATCCAAGACTACTAAGGCATGGGAGAACCTTTCATAATGATGAGGAAGGCAATTCCATGGAGGAATTTTCCCAAAAGTCAAGTAAGTAAGATGGTAATCTGAGTAACATCAAAATGGAGATTCCTACTTTCAAAGGTAAGAGTGACCGTGAGGCTTATTTATCATGGGAAAAGAAATTATATTTTATTTTAATTGTCATAATTATAACGAAGAAAAGAAAGTTAACCTTGCAGTTGCTAAATTTGTAAAATATGCTCTTATATAGTGGGATCAAATTATGTATACTAGGAAAAGATGTGGGGGTGATCCTATTTATACTTGGGTAGAGATGAAAAAGGCTATGAGAAAAGAATTATACCTAGCAATTATCTTAGGGCTTTGCACAACAAATTGCAAAGGCTTGTACAAAGGAATAGGAGTGTAAAGGAGTACTATTAAAAGTTGGAAATTACTTTAATTAGGGCAAAGATTGAAGAACCTATGGAGTAAACTTTGGCACGTTTTCTTATTGGGCTTAAGAAGGAGATTGCAAATCAAGTTATGTTGATGTCGTACAAAGATTTAGAGAATTTGTATCACCTTGCAATTATGGTAGAGAAACAACAAAAAGGTAAGCCTTCTAAGCCCCATTTCAATTCTATTTCTTGGACTAACAAGTTTAAAAGTGGTGATAAATCCAACAATAAGCCCCAGGGCGAACCACATAAGAAGAAAAGAAAGAACCCCAATTCTAATGCTAATGTCGAACCACCTAAACAACCAAGTTCCATTATTTGTTTTTAATGCCAAGGAAGATGACACATTGTATGTGATTGCCTTAATAAGGTGAACCATATAAGAAGAAAAGAAAGAACCCTAATTCTAATGCTAATGTCGAACCACCTAAATAACCAAGTTCCCTTATTTATTTTCAATGCCAAGGAAGATGACACATTGTACGTGATTGCCTTAATAAAAGAACTATGGTGTTGCATGATAGGGAAATTATTAGAGATGATGAGGATGGTGACATTGAAACCAACCTCGAGATGCCCCCTTTAAAGAATGCTAGTGATGTTAAAGATGAAGAAGACCCCAATGAGGTAACTGGTAAAGATATGTTTGTGACTAGACATTCTTTAAGTGCCTAATTTAAGGATGATCAAACGTAAAAAGAAATATTTTCCATTCTAGATGTAGAATTAATGGTAATGTTTATCTTTTTATTATTAATGGTAGTAGTTGCACTAGTGCGACTAGTACCTATCTTGTTGAAAAAATGAAATTACCAACCTTGAAACATCTTAAACCTTATAACTTGTAAAGTTTAAATGACAATGGGGAAGTAAAAGTTACCAAGAAAGTTAAAATTGCTTTTACTATGGGCAAATACAAGGATAAGATGCTATGTGATGTAATTCCTATGCAAGCTAGTCATACACTTTTAAGGCATCCATGGTAATTTGATAAGAGGGCTAAACATGATGAGTTATCTAATACTTATGAATTTGATTTTTTAGGGTCAACATATCATCTTATCTTCTTTATCTCTATCTCAAATTTATGAAGATCAAAAAATTTTGAGAGAGAAAAAGCATTAACCAAGAAAAAGAAAAATTAACGTAGCAAAAGGAGAACTGTGAGAAAACCATTTAGAGGAGTGAGATTAGAGTGGAGAAAGTTAAGTAAAGAAAGAAAGTCCATAGGAAACGTGAGGGGCATGCAAAAGGTAAAGATGTGAAAAAGAGTTTTTATTTAAAAGAGAGTGATATGAGGAAAGCCTTCTAGCCAAAACATTCATGGTTATGTTTTTGTATAAAGATGTATATCTAGCCTATTTTTCTTTTGATAGTGATCTAGCTAAATTTCTTCCTAGGCGTCTTGTTTATTTGTTACATGATTTTATAGATTTATTTCACGAGGAAGTGTCTAGAGGATTACCACCCTTAAGAAGTATTGAATATCAAATTGACTTTTATTCCAAGCTCTCAAATTTCAAATAGACTAGCCTATAGAAGTAATCCAAGGAAGGAGCTTTAAAGGCAAATTGAAAAGCTTATAGAGAAAGGGTTGATATGAGAAAACATGAGCTCATATATCATTCCAATGTTACTACTTAAAAAGGATGGTTCTTGGCGTATATGTGTTGATTGTCGGGAAACTAACAAAATAATTTTTAAATATAGGAATCCAATTCCTAGGTTAATAACATATTAGATGAATTGCATGGTGCTTGCATATAACATCAAATTAGAATACGTGGAGGGAGATGAATGGGAAACTGCTTTTATAACTAAATATGAATTGTATGAATGGTTAGTTATGCCTTTTAGCTAATCAACACCCCTAGCACTTTCATAAGATTGATAAACCATATTTTATATGTATAATTACACAAATTTGTAGTTGTTTATTTTAATGATGTTATTGTTTATTCTAGGTCTTTAAAAGAATATATAGAGCATTTTAGATTAGTTTTTTTATGTTTTACGCAAAGAAAAGGTGCATGTTAACTTTAAAAAGTGTTCTTTTTATACTTCTAAACTTATTTTTCTAGGATTTGATTAGCAAAGATGGAATTTAAGTTGATGAAGAAAGGGTAAGTGTTATCCAATCATGGTTGATTCCATCCAATGCGAGTAAGGCAAGATTTTTCCATGGTTTGGCAAGTTTTTATAAGAGGTTTGTAGAAGATTTTAGTATGATTGTAGCTCCCTTAACCGAACTTGTAAAGAAAAGTGTTGGTTTTCAATAGAGGGAGGTGCAATAAAAGGCTTTTGATTTGTTAAAATTTAAATTAAACAATGCACTAGTCTTGCCTAACTTTTCTAATACTTTTAAAATTGAATGTAATGTTTTAGACTTAGGCATTGGAGCTATTTTAATGTAAGAAGGGAGGCATATTGCTTACTTTAGTGAAAAACTTAGTGGGCCTATATTTAAATACCAAGCCTATGTCAAGGAGATGTATGCGTTGATTAAGGCCTTGTAAATATGGCAATACTATCTTTGGCCTAAAGAATTTGTAATCCATACAAATAGTAAGTGTTTAAATTACCTTAAAGGGTAACAAAAGTTAAATAAAATGCATGCTAAATGGAATGAATTTATTGAGTTTTTTCTATATGTAATAAGGTACAAACAAGGTAAAGATAATATAGTGGTTGATACATTATCTCAAAGGTATACTTTTCTTTCTCTTTTGGATACTAAGTTGTTAGGATTATATTGCATTAAAGATTTGTGTACTAATGACGTTGATTTCAGCATGTATTATAAAAATTGTGAAAAGGTTGCTTTTGATAAGTATTTTAGGCATGATGGATTTCTATTTAAAGATAATAAACTTTGTGTGCCTCGACCTTTCTTTGCGTCAATTCGTTGTTAGGAAAGCCCATGAGAGTCGGCTAATAGGGCAATTTGGTATGCAAAAGACTTTAGATGTACTGCATGAACACTTCTAATGGCCTAATATACAAATTGATGCGCAAAAAATTTGTGATAAAACCACATGGATTATATATACCCTTACTTGTACCTAGTATACCTTAGATTGATATATTTATGGACTTTGTTTTAAGGTTACCTAGGTCTAAACGTGGTAATAATAATATATTTGTGGTTGTTGATCTTCTCACTTTATTGCATGTCATAAAACTGATGATGCCATCAGTTGCTAATTTATTTTTCAAAAAAATTATAAGATTGTATGGTATACCTAAAACTATTGTTAGTGATAGGGATACAAAATTTTTTAGTTTCTTTTGGAAAGAATTGCAGGATAAGTTGTGTACTAAATTGTTGTTTTTTACTTTTTGTCACCCACAAACTAAAGTTATGAATAGGACTTTAGGACAACTTTTAAGAGTTTTAATTAAAAAGAACTTGAAGTCTTAGGAGGAGTGTTTGTCATATATAGAGTTTGCATATAATAGGAATGTGCATTTATCCACCCATTATTGCCTTTTGAGATTGTTTATGGGTTTGTGCCATTAAGTCTTTTAGATCTTTCCCCTATTCCTTCTAATATGCATGTAGACATGGAAGGTAAAAAGAAAGCTGATTTTGTTAAGCAATTTCATGAAAATGTGTGTTTAAGCATAGATAAGAGGAATGAATAAATAATTAAAAATGCAAATAGGGGAAGAGTTAAAGTTGTGTTTAAATAAGGAGATTGAGTTTGGGTACACTTTAGAAAAGAAAGATTTCCTAATCTTAGGACAAGTAAGCAAGATCCTAAGGGAGATGGGTCATTTCAAGTTTTAGAGAGGGTTAATGATAATGCTTAAAAGTTAGATTTGCCTAGCAATTACAATGTTAGGGCCACTTTTAACATTGATTTATCTCCTTTTGACTTTAATGAAGGTCTTGATTCGAGGATGAATCCTTATGAGGAATGAGGGAATGATGCAAACATCCAAGCAAGTCCAAAGATTCAATTCAACTTCAAGGCCTAATTACAAAAGGAAGACTAAAGAAGCTTAAGGATACAATTAAAGCTTTCATGCAAAAGGAAATTACACTTAGATTGAATCAAAAAGACCAAAGGATGCATGAAGCCCAATTAGATGATACTTAAAGCTTGGACACTTTAAATGAAGCAATCAGCTTAATCAAATGAAGTCTGATATGTGAAGATAACTAAAGCCCAATTCCTTTAGTCACATTCAACCAGGATAAGATATAAAGGCCCAAGATATGTTTTGATAAAGGAGACAAAGCCCACAAGCCTACAAGATTAAGATCTTCCAAGATTTGCCAAGCCCATAAACCCACAAGTCATTGTCTTTGTAATGACTTAAGGATTCTTCTCTCATTGGTTGAATACCTTAGCTTATGTTTTTAGGACTCTTTGTTAGCTATTTCATTCTTATGAGCAACTTAAAATAAGCTATTTTAGTACTCAAAGTTAGCCTGGCCGAATTCTCTTAGCCAATAAGATTGCATTGTTTAGTTTTCGATGTTTCTTAGGATTGTTTTATGCTTAATGCTTTAAGATTGTTGCATTCAACCAAGGCATTGTAAGTTTGAATTAAACATAGTTTCTAGCATTTCTTTAGGGTTTATTCAAGGTATTGTGAAGGGGTATTTATGCCCCATATTCAACCATTAATGAAAATATATCAACATTATTTCTTTTAGCAATTTTGTTTGTGAGAGTTTTCTCTTCTTGAGTTCTATAAAGGACTTGGTGAAATTGTTGAGTGAAGCTTGAAAATTTCACAAACTTGTGAATTCTAATCTTAAATTGGCTTAGTTAATTTATGATCTTGAATTGACACACCTTAAATCTTTATAACTTAGGTTTCTAGAAATAAGTTTTCTAAAGGCTTAATTGGGATTTGAAGATCAAACTTGTTCTTAATTCTTCAATAGACTTGGAACTTGTGTAATCAAGTATATAGGTAAGGAATCAAATAAACCTTGTTCGTATTAGTAACTTAGACCAGGGAAAGTATAAAGTATTTATCCTGGTTAACTCCTCGTGTAAATTGGCTTTTTTTTTTTTTTAAGATTACCGAATTTATCTTATCTTTAACAAGATGGACCATTAGAACACATGTGAATTTTTTTACTAAATATTCGCGTTATTGACCTGAATGAGAATGTGCAAATTGTATTCTTACAATCACCATCCTGACACCATTTGAGTTTAAATTTAAAAAAAAAAAAAAAAACCTTTTCTTTATTCCTTATCCCCCAACTTATTTTAGCATAAGTAAGATAGATTGGACCATGGTCCAAATGTTCCTTAAAGAGATGGTTAAACTTCAGATAAGGCCACAACTTTTCAATTGGAGTTACCCCAAAAAAGCAATCTAGTCATTATTAGGCATTTTAGGAACCTTCTCTGTGGTTATCTCAAGTCAAGAAATAGACATTCTAGCCTAAGTCCATTAACTAGTAATCTTGAATTATAGACTGAAAACCATCATGTTGAGCATGTCACTTGCATCTTCCTCCTTACTTCTCATTATGATACAAAATTTCGTTGAAATCACCAAAGCATACCCGTGATAACCAAGAAGCCTAAAAAAGAGCTCGCATACACCTCCCAAGATGGCCTCTCTCCTCTAACAAAGGTATACATAGAAACTAGTCACACGTTATGCCATCCCTTCACCATTCCTTTCCCCCAAAACTAAATCAATATAATCAGCCAACAGTGCCACAATAGATAAATTACACTCTTTTCGCTACTCAAGAATTAAACATCCTACTCTACCTATCATATCAATAATTAAAAAAAATCATAATTATTCATTATATTGTATTTTCAAAAGTAAAGAAATTTTCTGCTTGCAATAAAGTTTCCACCAAAAATAGAATTGTTAGGCAAATTAGCTCTATCTAAAGAGATTAGAGATAACAGTCCAATTTTAAATAAACTATTATAACTATAATAATTCAGCAAATAAGTATGCACTTCCTAATAGAAAATACTAATCTCAACATTAAACAAATTAAGTATAATACAAAAACTAAATACCAAATAGACAATTTGCTTACTAAATTATGAAATAATTCGTCGGTAGTTTGTTGCTTGGAAGAAAGAACCAATCTTCAAGGATATGGTTGCATGAACTACATTATTAATCCGAAAATCTCATTAGACTCTAGGAACTAAAGGTAGGTCCGAAATGGGTAATTGGTCCATCTTCAATTTATTTTTCTTTTTCTTTACCCAAAATTGGCATAATATGGAAAAAATAATAATAAATAGCACATTTTCCAATGAGGCAAAGGTCTAACGTATAGGGCCAATGGGGTAGCAAGTTGTGTTTGTGTCATCCCTTACGTTGAAGTCAACCAGATTTCAGATTTCTTTCCCTTGGCTCTTTTAATTGCCGCTTTCACAGTCTTTGGGGCGCGAAACTCATGCAATGGATAATGTCAAACACTGTATTTTTACTCTACTTCTCATCCCCATGGCCTTTCATGCTCCTGTCTCTTTTTTGTTCATCTACCCCACTCCGCTCCACGTGGCACTTCATCGCCCGCTTCCTAACTTCTCAAAGTCAGCTCTTACGTCAGCGTCACAATTGGAGTGGAGGAGACAAATCAGCCGCGCGTGTTCACATTGAATGATTTTCAATTTTTTATTCTCATTTTACGTTTCATCAAATTAAAATATAAAAAAAATTCTAAATTAGATTATATATAATTTGATTTTTTCAATAAAAATATTAATTTAATTTCAAAATTTTAAATTATTTAAATTTGAGTTGAATTTTAGTTAAATCTTTGTTAGCCATTTTAAAATAAATAAATTTATCAAATTAGATTTAATAAAAAATTTTCAAATCTTATTTTAAATTTGGATAAATTTATATCAGATAAAAAGTTGTCACATCAATAATTGAGTGTTAGCATTATTGATTGTTGGTATTCTTACAATGAATTATTATTTGGCTTTCACCTCCTACATGTAAAACTCTTAAAAGTCTTTTTAAGGGCAAAAAATCATATGTTAATTAGTATTTAAATATGGAATCAATTGATTAGTATATATAATATTAAATTT
>CATIWR010134884.1:0-28819 GCA_949677035.1 Omphalea diandra | reverse complement strand
GATTAGGAGTTGTCTTCTTGAAGCCTTTTCTTTCCTTTCTTCTCTTGATCAACTCCTTTCTCCTCCTTGAGAGCATTGCTAGCTCCTCCTCTTCCTTGTCACTTTCTTCATCACTTGAGGTGATCTCTACCTCCTTCTCTTTTGTTAAAGGTTTAAGAGCCATGGTTTTTCTTTCTTTCTCCGGTCTATCTCCTTGGCCTCTTAGCTTCTACATTTGTTCATCTTTTTGTAAGGCCAACTCATGACTTAAGAGTTTGCCTATCAACACATCAGTTGAAATCTTGCAAATCTCCAGAGTGGACTTTTGTATGCTACAAACTCTAGCACTAAAGTTATATAGAGGAAGAGTTTTAAGGATTTTTGTGTTTACCTCATAGATAGTAAGAGTTCTTTCAAATTTCTTCATGTTGGTGATAATGGACAAGAGCTTGTTTATCATTTCTGTAATGCTCTCATTGTCTTTCATCATGAAGAGTTCCCATTCGGTGACATACATTTTCAAATGACTTGCCTTGATTAGAGTTGTGCCTTTATGATAGTTCTCTAGAGTCTTTCAAATGGCATGAGCTATTTGATAGTGTTGCACCTTTCCAATCTCTTATTTAGAGAGTGAGCTTAGAAGAATGACCATTGCTCTCTTGTTCTTACCATTTGATTTGCAAAGTGCTTCAACCCATTCGTCCCTTGGGATTAATTCTTCATTACCATCCACAACCCTGGTGGGTGGCTTCCATTCCTTAATGACCATATCCTAAAGGTCCACCACATCTATGTCAAGATAGATCTCTATCCTATACTTCCAATGAGTATAGTCTGTTCCATCGAAGTATGGCTTGAGTTGTGAGTGGATTCCCTCTTGTACCATGATCTTTGTTCACCCAATGAAGGTTTGATTGTGAAGTGAGGCTCTGATACCACTTGTTGGCCCTAAGCACCAAGAAGGGGAGGGGGTTGAATTAGTGTATAAAAATTAAAAATTAGAAAGAAAGAGAAGAAATAAGGTGAGAGGAATACAAGATTTATAGTGGTTCGAGTGTAATTCCACTTCCCAATTCTTTGAAATTGGGTATTCCACTATCTTTCAAAAGTGTTTTCAAGCTAACACCAAACTTTTACACTTGTGTTTTGAAGGCTCACACAACAACCTTTACACTTGTGTTTTTAGGCTTACACAACAACCTTTACAATTTGTGTTTTTAACAGGCTCACACAACAACCTCTCTTAGTGTTTTAACAGGCTCACACTATAACCTATTACAAATGGTGTTTTTGCTCACACCTAATAATGACTTAAATAATAACAAAGAGTGAGTAGTAAAATTGTAAGAGTTTGGGTACAAAGTTATTAATTCTCTTGGATTTACATCTGTTTGGTGAGGTATTTATAACCTCTACCCACCAAAGAGACGTTGTAATAAAACTGGTGCAAAATCATCAAAGTATGCTAGACAGATTTTCGCATTAAATGTTTGCTAGACAGATTTTTGCATTAAATGTTTGACAGTTGTTTCATCGTCGCTACTACATATTTACTGTCGCGAATTCTAAATTTCATAAGGAAAATCCTATTTGTGTCACGTGGCAGCTTCTGATTAGTGCATTAGGAAAATATAGTCGTTGCCTTTCACCTTCTCTCAAAAGCAGTGGTCGCAATTTATGTTGTGCAGGACGCGACTCTGGACGCAAATTCCTCTGCCAAAAGTGTTCATCTTCTTCTTTTAGGTTCGCGGTCGCTACCAATAAGTTTCCCTCACGATTTTTGACTTTCAACAGTTACCTGGACACTTGTCAAGCTGTGATTGTGGACTTGATTACATCTTGAGTTACTTCAAAATTTGCGGTCACGACTGAGGTAAGCTTTACACTGCGAATTCGTCTGTTAGTTTTAGAGTTCTTCCTTTGGATGAATCGCGATCGAGAATTACTCTGCGATTTTGTCTTTCTGAACTTCTAGCAAGTCTTCTAATGGATCGCGATCGCGAATCTTTGGATTGCGGTCGCGATTTAGAAGCTACTTCATATACTTTAAAGATTAAGATTTCTATCTAACTTCTAACTTAAAGACTTCCATAAAAACTGCAAAATAACACTAAATAGAAACGTTAAAAATGATCAATCCCTTTTGTCAAGATCAAAAAATGGCCAAGACTTAGGGTTAACTACCCTAGTCAAACAACCTTGATGGAGATATGATTGAGATAGGGAATTTGCATTCCCAAGGACCCAATGACTTGATGGAATGTTCATAAGTAATTTATTATACTTGTAAATTTTGCCATTACCATAAAAGGGAGTTATTAGCTCATTAGTTTTATCACCTCCTTCTCTTTTCTATATGGTGATTTGAATCATGGTGACGAGCCAGTAAAATGCTCTATGACCCTTATTTTTTTAATTTGATTTCATGTCTAATGCATCATAAAGTATTCCTTGGCATTATAATCTTTACTTTTCTTCATTTTGGTATCTTAGCTCCATCCATAGCTAAATATGTTTTTGGATGCTTTAACTCCTTTAGAACATTGATGAGGAGGACTCAATGGTCCAAGGACCCTAAATTGGTATTTTCAAGATCTAGCCTAAGGCCTTCATTGTCTTTAAAATGCATTTGCACTTTCATTCTTGCATCATGTAATCTTATTATTATGTGCTTTTATGTTATTTGTTAATTTTGATCATTTATGTGTTAATGCTTAATTTATGTGATAATGGGATTATGGATATATGGACTTTGGACATAGAAGCATGCTAGGTCCTTTGACTTGGAGATGGATTCTATATAATCACCATCATAAATGCATCCTACTACTTAGTCTATTCTTGTTTTTATTGTGTTTTGTTTTCATAGTGAGACACTAACTTGTTTGTTTTCTCTTTTGTAGGTTGATATGCATGTCTCCCCTATTTTGCATGTTCATTTCGTTAATTATAAATGACTACCCCATTTGAAACATGATTGTACCCCCATCCTCATGGTGCATGCTTATAATGTCTTGAAAATAATATGTTTGATATGATGCTTAGATGGATGCTTTTAAGATTGATAATCAGATTAATCAATAATAAGGCAAGAATTAGAGTCAACCATAGTAGTAATAGTTAAATGAAAATCATCATTAACAACCAAATTTACCATTACAATCCATTTTTGATAAACTTGTTCTTGAAATAATGCTTATAAATTTATTAATAGATAATTTTTAAATTAATTAGTAGATAATTTTTCAGTAAAATCTAAAGTTTTAGTTAATTCATGGGTTAGAGCATTAGAGGTACTTACATGAGCTTGAATAATATTAAAAACTTGACATTTTAATCAAACTATTTTTAGTTTTCAATTATAAAATATCTTTCTTAATATTTTTAATTTCTTTTTGTAAATTAGTGATAATAGGAGTAGAATAAATCTTTTTTCAAATATTTTAAAAATATCATCTAAGTTATAACTTTTAAAACTAGCTTTGGTAGGTTTATCAAAAAATAATTTCTTTTAATTTAAAAAAAATACTCCTTTTGAGTTTCTTGATTTTTAATTTTTTAATAGCATCAAATAGAAGTTTAGTATCCTTTGAAATTACATTTATGGTTTTTAGATTACAAATATAATGTCCTTCATAATCACAAGTTATTTCAGATTCAGAAGAAACTTCTTCACTAAAAGATTGAAGAATAAAAATATCATCAACTAGATTTTTATTTTTAGATTCAAAATTGCTATCAGTAAGCAAAAGACTAATCATCTATTCTTTTAATTTATTAGAAAAATCTAAGGTATTAAACTTTTGTTTCATAAAATATTAACTCTTATAATGATCGACTCTACCACATTTATAACATACTAGAGTAGAAGAACGCCTTTTAGAAGATTTTCTTTTCTTAAATCCTTTTGATTTGGAAGAGGAAGTAGGTTTTGAAAATTTATAGAATTCTTTTTAGAATAAGGTCTTTATTTTGATTATGTAGAACTTTTTTCCTTTGAAATTTTTTTCTTGCTTTTAGCAAAAGGAGGGGTAATCTTATCATAACCATGTTGAGAATAGAAATTACCTAATTCTTTCATGGTATCATGCATTTTAGATTTCATTTTAGTGTTTAATTTCAAATTAGTATAAATAGCAAGACCTTCACTATTTATATAATTAATAATCTCACCATAAGCAAGATTATCTTAGTTGATAATACGATTCTCTACCTCCTTATTTGCGAATGTACCTTTTTAGCAAAAAATTTAGGTAACCTAACAATAAAATATTCCTTCCAAAAGGCATGAAAACAATCATTTTTGGAAAATAATTTTGTGAGAAAAACATCCTTGTACCAACAAAAATCTTGTAACTTAGGACATGTTAAATTGGTTAAAATTTTAAAAGATCGAGCTTGAAATTGATTAGGATTACTTATGAAACATTTAGTAATGGTAAATAAGTAATTGCATCTGGCTGATTAGTTTGGACTAGATTTTGACCATCTCTCGTTTGGAGACAACTCTAGTAGTATTCAAAATGTTTCATTTATCTACTCCATTACCATAATTATTACAGTAACCTTTAAGGTGACCAATAAAATCAAACATTAAAAGTTGAGCAATATTGGGGTCTAAATGGCCCTTAGACACGCAGAAGCAGCTGTTGTCATCTCATATACAATATTTAAAATCATATATTCACTTAATCCATCAATATTCCATTCATAACTAATATCATCATCATATCTAGATTGAACCATTTCCCCATGATTCTCATATGGAATATCATGAAGTGTGGGTATTGAATAAAAACTTTTTATTTTTGAAAAATTTTTCCCATAATAATTGTTATTAACGATAACATTAAAATTTTCTTAAAATTGTTCCTCTAATTTTTTAAATATCTTCTTAATTAATTTTTTCTTTGTGATTACATAAATTCTTGGAAAAGGAGGTGCTTGAGAAGAAAAAACATTCGAAATTTGAATAACATTCAACTTTTCTTAAGTTTTTTGTAAAATAACTTTATCATATCCTATTTTATAATCATTGGGTTAGAAAATAGGCTTTTAAGAATTTGCAATAGGAACATGAGAAGAAGAATGATAATTTATTTTAGAAGCATTATATAGTTCAATCCTATCAAATTGAGAAGAACTATTATGTAAAATATGATTAGAATTAGAATAATTATTTTGAAATTGAATATTTTTAATATTTCTTAAAATGAGAGTTTTCTTATTATCATCTACAACATTTATGATTTTAAGAAGTGAGCAAATAACATCTCTATTTTGAAAAATGACTTTTACCTCATCAAGTGGAGGATGAACTCCTGTAATTGTAGCATTTGAAGTCACAATCTAAGTTTGAGAAATTCTTTCGTTAACATTAACATCTTTAAATGAAAAATCAATTTTGTTCTAATCACAATACATAGAAAACTAGATAAAAATGGAATATTACATTTAATAGAGTTTATAAAATCATAATATTTTTCTCTTGCTTTGAGCCGTTCTTCATTAAAATTGTCAACAAACTAATTTCTTTTCTCTCTATTATATTCTTGAGAAGTTCATTTCTTATAATTTCTTTATCAATTGAAAATTCTCTTGAAATCTTGTTTATAGTTGAAAAATCTTTCCATCTAAGATCTTGTTGGAGATAGCCTTTCTGAGATAGAAGGGATAACTTAATTATTCGTTTTTGTCCTTGGCTCCACTTCTCTATAAATAGGTCTAAAAATAGTACTAGAAAATCAACATGTTGTAATTGAGTAGGAATAATAGAGATATAATGAAGTTAAAAGTTTGTGGGACAATCACTGGCCAACTTAAAAGTTCATGGAACAATTAAATTAATGATGTAAATAAATGTAATGTGTTTGGATGCTACTATAAATGTAATATTTTGATGCTACTAAAGTCGCCTCTAGACAAGATGGTCAAAATCTAGTCCAAACTAATGAACCAACTGCAATTGCTCATTTAATACATACCATTACTAAATATTTTATTAGTAATCTTGATCATTTTGAAGCTTGATGTTCTAAAATTTTAACCACTTTGACATGTCATAAGTTACAAGATTTTCATTGGTACAAAGATGCTTTTCTTACAAAATTATTTTTCAGAATTGATTTTTTTTTCATACCTTTTGGAAAAAATGTTTTATTGTTGGGTTATCTAAATTATTTAAGGGAGGTAAAGGATGGTATTATCAATTATGATAATCTTATTTATGGTGAGATTATTAATCATATAAATGATAAAAGTCTTGTTATTTGTAATGATTTAAAATTAAATACTAAAATAAAATTTGAAATGCATGATAGGAGGAAAGAATTAGGTAATTTTTGCTCTCAGTATGGTTATAAAAAAATTACACATTCTTATGCTAAAAACAAGAAAAAAATTTCAAAGGAAAGAAGTTTCGAAAAATCAAAACAAAGACCTTATTCTAAAAGTGAATTTTATAAATCTTCAAAACCTCATTTTTCTTCTAAATAAAAAGGATCTAAGTAAATAAAATCTTCTAAAAAGCGTTCTATTGCTCTAGTATGCTATAAATGTAGTAAAGTTAGTAATTATAAGAGTCAATGTTTTATGAAAACAAAAATTAATGCTTTAGATATTTCTGATAAACAAAAAGAATAAATGATTAGTCTTTAACTTTCTGATAGTAGTTCTGAATTTAAAAATGTAAATCTTGCTAATGATATTTTTATTCTTTAATCTTCAAGTGCAGAAGTTTCATCTGAATTTGAAAGAACTTGTGATTATAAAGGACCATGTGTTTATATTTAAAAAGCATAAATGTAATTTCTATGGATATTGAACTTTTGTGTGATGCTATCAAAAAAATTGAAAATCAAGAATCTCAAAAAGAATATTTATTAAATTAAAAAATATTTTTGATAAATGTACCAAAACTAATTTTTAAAGTTATAACTTGGATGATATTTTCAAAAGATTTGACAAAAAGATTTATTGTAACCCCTACTATTACTGATTTACAAAAGTAATAAAAATATTAAGAAAGATATTTTAGAATTAAAAACTAATAATAGTTTAATTAAACAAGAAATATTAAAATGTTAATTTTATAATATTATTCAAGCTCAAGCTAGTATCTCTAATGTTCCAACCCATGAATTAACTAAAACTTTAGAATTTACTAAAAATTATCTACTGATAAATTTGTAAGTGTTATTTCCAAAATAAATTACCAAAAATGGATTGTAATGGTAAATTTAGTTGTCAATAATGATTCATCTAATTACTACTGCTATAATTGACTATAGAGCTGATATTAACTGTATTTAGGGAGGATTAATTCTTACATATATTATAAAAAATATACTGAAAAGTTGTATATTGCTAATGACAATAGTTTAAATGTAAATTATAAATTATTTAATGAAAAAAAATTATTGCCATGGCCTTTATTTTAGAACTCTTTTTATTCTTGCTAAAAATTTTACAATAGGTGTAATTTTAGAAAATCTTTTACTGTTCTTATTTATCCTTTTAATATTAGTGAAAATGTATTATTAAAACTATTTTTGGAAAATAATTTTGTTTAAAATTTGTTTCTCCTATGAATTCTAAAGAACTAAATCTATTGTAGGAATCTTCTATTTTTTTTCAAATACTTATTTTGTAAAAAAACAAACAAAACAAAATAAATTTTTTGACAAAAAATTTTAGATTTTAAGGATCGATGATCAATAACAGCATTCTAATGCTCAAAATAAAATTAAAAAATTTGAAAAATTATTACAAAATAATGTTTGTACTATTGTCCCTAAAAAAAAATTGTTACTTTACCTTATATCAAAGATTTTGATGAAGAATTTATTCCTACTAGAGCTTGAGCTATTCACATGAATGAAGAGTTTCAAGCTTATTATGTTAAAGAAATCAATGATCTCCTTGATGAAAGTCTTATTAGGATGCCCTCATTTCCTTGGAGTTGTTTTGCATTTTATGTTAATAATGTTGCTAAAAAGGAATAATGAGTTTGTAGGTTAGTTATTAATTATAAACTTTTAAACAAGGTCTTACAATGGGTTAGGTACCTTATATCTCATAAAATGATTATTAGAAAAATTATATGCTGCTAATATGTTTTCAACATTTGTTATAAAGTATGATTTTTGGCAAATCCAAATTCATAATACTGATTGATATAAAATGGTTTTAATGTCCCTTTGTCCATTTCAAATGGAATATTATGCCATTCACTTTAAAAGAAAATGCTCTTTTTGAATTTCAAAAGATTATGAATGATATTCTAAAAGATTGTCAAGAAATTTTTTTTATCAAAATTAGTTTTGAAAGTTATAACTTAAATGATATTTTCAAAACATTTGACAAAAAAGGTTTATTCTACTCTTACTATTTATGATTTACAAGAAGAAATTAAAAATATTAATAAAGATATTTTGAATTAAAAATTGAAAATAATTTGATTAAACATGAAATTTTAAAATGCCAAGTTTCTAATATTGCCCAAGCTCAAGCCAATACATCCAATGCTCCATATGAACTAAAACTTCAAATTTTGTTGAAAATTGTATGTTAATAAATTTATAAGCATTATTTCTAGAATAAATTATCAAAAATAGACTTTAATGGTAAATTTAATTGTTAATAATGATTTTCATTTAGCCGCTACTGCTATAATTGACTTTAGAGCTAATATGAACTGTATTAAGAAATGATTAATTCCTGTCATATATTATGAAAAATCTATTAAAATGTTGTATACTGCTAATGACAGTAAATTAAATGTAAATTATAAATTATCTAATGCAAAAATTTTTTATGATGTTATTTGTTTTAGAACTCTTTTTATTCTTGTTAAAAATCATACAACATGTGTAATATTAGGAATTTTTTTATTGCTCTTATTTATCCTTTCAACGTTAGTGGAAAAGGTATTTGTAAAACTATTTTGAAAATAATTTATTTTAAATTTGTTTCTCATATAAATTCTAAATGATTAAATTTATTGTAGAAATCTTCAATTTTTCTAAAAAATGATTTTGCAAAGAATAATTGAAAGAAATCAAATTTTTTGATAGAAGAAATATAGATTTTAAGGATTGATAATTAGTTACAATACCCTGATGTTCAAAATAAAATTAAAATTTTTTTTACAAGGTAATGTTTGTGATATTGTTCTTAATGTTCAAAATAAAATTAAAAATTTTTTTACAAGGTAATGTTTGTGATACTGTTCCTAATGCTTTTTTATCAGGAAAAAAACATATTGTTATACTACCCTATATCAAAATTTTTGATGGAAAATCTATTCCTACTAGAGCTAGAGCTATTCACATGAATGAATAGCTCCAAGCTTACTGTGTCAAAGAAATCAATGATTTCCTTGAAAAAGGTCTCATTAGGAAATCCTCATTCCCTTGGAGTTGCTCTACATGTTATGTTAATAATGCTGCTGAAAAGAAATGAAAAGTTCTTAGTTTAGTTATTAATTATAAGCCTTTAAATAAGGTCTTGTAATAGATTTGGTATCCTACACCTAATAAAAGAGATTTATTAAAAAGATTGTATGCTACTAATATAATTATATGGTCTTATAATAGATTAGGTATCCTACACCTGATAAAAGAGATTTACTAAAAAGATTGTATGCTACTAATATATTTTCAAAATTTGATATGAAATCCAGTTTTTGGCAAATCTAAATTCATGAACATGATCGATATAAAACCAGTTTTAATATCCCTTTTGACCGTTATGAACCGAATGTTATATCATTCAGTTTAGAAAATGCTTCTTTTTTTTTTTTTTAACTTTCAAAGGATTATGAATGATATTCTAAAAATTGTCAAGAATTTGTTTTATTACTGAATATTGATGATGTATTGATATTTTCTCAAAATATTGGTAAATATTTTTGTCATCTCAAATAATTTTATAATATTATCAAACTAAATGGGTTAGTAGTATTTATACTAAAGATATATTTTTTTTAAAACAAAAGTTAGATTTTTAGAACATTATTTTCCAAGGTACTATTAACCTTATTGATAGAGGTATTGATTTTGCTGAAAAATTTTCAGATGAATTTAAATTTACAAAAAGTTACAAAGAATTTTAGGATGTCTCAATTATGTTGGTGATTTCTATTATGATATTCTACTTCTATGCAAACTATTATTTAAGCATTTGAAGAAAAATCTCCAACATGGACTACATGACATACTTGCATTGTCAAACCATCAAATAAAATATAAAAAAATTACCTTGTCTTGATATGCTGCACCTAAATGCCTTTTTAATTGTTGAAACTAGTCCTTCTAATATTAATTTTAGGGGTATTCTCAAATAACATTTGGAAAACCAAACTAAAGAGTCTTTAGTAAAATACTATTATGACTCTTAAAATGATACCCATAAGTAATATTCTACTATAGAAAATGAATTATTATATATTATTTTATGTGTTACTAAATGTGAAGAAAATTTAGTTAATTAAAGATTTTTTTGCTATGGATTGACTGCTCAACAAACAAACATGTTTTATAAAAAGATGTTAAAAACTTTATTTCAAAAGCTATTTTAAGTAATTTAGATTTTGAACTTGAGTATATTAAAGAAGGATCTAATTCTTTACCTGATTTCAAAAGCTATTCTTTACCTGAACTTGAGTAGGAAAAAAGTTGAATCAAAACAAATTCTAACATCTATCTGAAACTTAAGAGATGAGCACTCCCACTCAAAAAATGACTATTAATGATCTTGTACCTGCTTATGGTAGCTCTCTTACTCCCGTTATACCCTCAACCAACAATTCTTTAAATAATGGCTTTTTTTTGCAAATAATTGTTTAAGCATTTGGAGAAAAATACTCTAGCATGGGTTGTAGGGTGTGCTGGCATTGTCAAAACCATCAAAGAAAATATCAAAAAATTACCTTGTCTTGCTATCCCTCACCCAAATGCCTTTCTTATTATCAAAACTAGTGCTTCTAATTTTGGTTTTAGGGGCATTTTCAAACAACATTTTGAGATCAAACTAAAAAGTCTTTAGTAAGATACCATTTTGCCTTTGAAATGATACTTAAAAGAAATTTTCTATTTTAGAAAAGGAATTATTATCTATTATTTTATGTGTTACTAAATTTGAAGTTGATTTGGTTAATTAAAGATTTTTTTTACTAAGGATGGACTACATCGCAGCTAAACATGTTTTAAAAAAAGATGTTAAAAACTTTATTTTGAAATAAGTTTTTGCTAGATGACAAACTATTTTAAGTAATTTTGATTTTAAACTTGAGTATGTTAAAGAAGGATCTAATTCTTTTCTTAATCAGGAAAAAGGTTGAATCAAAATATATTTTGGCCTTTATCTGAAATTTCTGAGATGGGTACTCCCATTCGAAAAATGACTACTTATGATTTTGTACCTACTTTTGCTAGTTCTCCTCCTCCCATTAAACCTTCAACCAATAATTCTCCAAAATCTTTTTCTCAAGCACTTGGAAGTTCATCTCCCAAGAAAAAAGAATCTTATCCCATTATAAAAAACCTAATCTTGGGCTTTTTATTTGTTAGAGCTTGAGTATATAGGAGAGAACCTTTTTGAAATCACTAACAAAATTATTCTCATTAATTTTCATTTCTTTCCGACTCACTTTTATAGTCCTTAGTGTTTTATGAATTTATCTTGGTTGATTCATGCTTGATTAAAATCGACATATTATGGATGATAAGAACTATAAAAAAAAGTTGTAAGTGCAAAACTTTGAATGTCCTTTCTCCAATAAATTGGAAGCAAAATATTTACACAGAAAAAACATTCTCAAAAGCCTTCAATCCTAAAACCTATAATTATTTAGATTACCAAACAGTCTGGTATAATACCTTTTATTTAAGAACCTTTAACCATTTCTGGTTCTTTTGTTTTATTAAAGGAACAAATGTTACTTTTCCATTGTGGTTTATAGATTGTGGAATTATTTTGGATGGATGATAGAAATGGCTTTATCCATAGTAAAGGAAGGATTTGAATCCTTTACATTCAAGATAAAATTTTCTTAAGACCCACTATTGTCATTTACAACTATCTTCGAAATACTATGGATCTTATCTAGGAATTATAAGCTTTCTGATGAATATCCTAAAAAATTGTCAATGCATCATCAAATGCCCATGTTATGGAGAAATTTTAATGTAAAATAGTGGTCCAATTTTAAGACTAATTAAGCTTGCAAGAAAGTAATATTAAATTAGTTAAAAACCATAAATACTGCCTTTCCTCATTCTAACCCAATCCAATTAGAATTTTTAACTAATAAGAGCAAGATTCAAGCTACTTTATCAACTACCTTTTCTAAGTAATAATACAAAGAATTCCCTATCTAAAATATCTGATGAGGACAAGAGAGATGATGATTTGGTAGATAGTGCTGAAACTCAGAAGGATTTTACACATGAAAAGGAAGATCATTGCTTTGATGATTTATCAGCTATTAAGTTATTGAAGGAATATACTTTGTTCTCCATTATTAAAAGACAACTCAAATTTAAAATATTTTGTTAGCTATTGCATTATTAAAGGAATCTACTTTATTAAAGGACAATTGTAAAGTTTATAGATTTTATGTTGTTTCAAGTTTAGACTTCATTATGTTATGAGGTAGTTTTGTCTATATAAGTTCTTTTTATGTAAGCACAAGGTCGAGTTTAGATTAGAAGTATAAATCTTTTCTAAATGCACTACTCTTTGTAATAAAGTTTTAAAGCAATCAAATCTTCAGTTTCCAAAATTTTCTTTCTTTTTATAGCTTCCAATCATGGTATTACCAACTATGATAATCTTACTTCTGGTGAGATTATTAATCATATAAATAATGAATGCCTTGTTATTTGTACTGTTAAAATTAAATGCTAAAATGAAATGTGAATTGCATGATAACATGAAAGAACTAGGTAATTTCTGCTCTCAATATGGTTATGAAAAGACTACCTCTCATTGTGCTAAAAACAAGAAAAAAGTTTGAAAGAAAAGTTCTGAAAAATCGAAACAAAGATCTTATTCCAAACATGAATTTTATAAATCTTCACAACCTTCTTCTTCTTCTTCTTCTTCCAAACCAAAAGGATTTAAGAAATGAAAATCTTCTAAAAGGCAATCTATTGCTCCAATGTGTTATAAATGTGGTAAAGTTGGTCACTATAAGAGTCAAAGTTTTATAAAAGAAAAGATTTGCACTTTTGATATTTTTTGATAATGTAAAAGAATAGATTAATCTTTTGCTTTCTAACAGAATTCTGAATCTAAAAATAAAAATCTTACTGATGATATTTTTCTTCTTAACTCTTCAAGTGAAGAAGTTTCTTATGAATATGAAAGAACTTGTGATTATGAAGAACCTTATATTTTTAATCTAAAAATCATAAATGTAATTTTTAAGGATGCTGAACTTTTATTTGATACTATTGAAAATTTAAAATCAAGAAAATCAAAAAGAGAATTTATTAAAATTAAAAGAAATTATTTCAAATAAACCTATCAAAACTAGTTTTGCATTAGATGAGATTTTGAAAAGATTTGACAAAAAAGATTTATTCTACTTCTATTATTACTAGTTTGCAGGAAAAAATTAATATATATTTTAGAATTAAAAAACTAAAAATAGTTTGATTAAAAATGAAAGTTTGAAATGTTAAATTTCTAACATTATTCAAGCTCAACTTAGTACCTCTAATGCTCCAACCCATGAATTAACTAAAACTTCATATTTCACTGAAAAATTATCTACTAATAAATTTATAAACATTATTTCCAGAATAAATTATCAAAAATGGATTGTAATGGTAAATTTAGTTATTAATAACAATTTTCATTTAATCACTATTGATGTGGTTGACTCTAGAGCTAATATGAACTCTATTAAAAAGGATTAATTCTTATCATGTGTTATGAAGAATCTACTAAAAGATTACATACTACTAATGATGGTATATTAAATATAAATTACAATCTATATAATGCAAAAATTTATTATAATGGCCTTTGTTTTAGAACTCTTTTTGTTCAAGCTAAAAATCTTACAATAAATGCAATTTTAGAAAATCCTTTTACTACTCTTATTTATCCTTTTAATGTTAGTAAAAAAGGTTTTTGAAAGGAAATTTGTTTTTGTTGGCCTTTGTGTGCCAAGAAGGGGGTTGAGTTGGTGTGCAATTTTGAATTTTGGTGGGAAAAGTTTGTTAAGTAAGAAATAGAAGAAGTAAAAAAAGAATAGAACACACCAAGTTTTATAGTGGTTCAGATATTAATCAACCCTACATCTACTTTCCAATTTTTTCAATTGAGTGTTTCACTAATCTCTAATGGTGTTTTAAAGCTCACAAATAATTTTAGAACTTATGTTTTTACAAAGGCTCACAGACAACCTCACTAGTGTTTCACAAGACTAACACTCAACCTAAAATAGAGTTTTACATTCAAAGGCTAACGCTTAGACCCAAACCTAATGGTGTTTAATGCTCACACCAAACAACAACTCAAATATAAGAAATTGAATGCTTAAAGGTTGAGAAATAAATTTGCAATAGTTTGGCTACAATGAATGATATTCTCTTGCATTCAAGTCCATTTGGTGGTGTATTTATATACTACAATTGCCAAAGAGATGTTATAAATAAAACTATGTCTAAATTTCTAAAGTATACTAGGTAGATCCTATATTTAATGCATATCAGATGAAATTTGCAATCGACACTATTTAATCACAGTTGCGAGATTCACATAATATTGAATTTTGCTCAAATTCGTGATAGAGAACCTCATTTGTATCTAATGGAAAGTCCACGTGGCATAAAACTATTAGTTATTCAAGAAACATAGTTGTTATATCCATTAAGCCATGATGAAAGTCTCGATATCTATTTTTCCTCTTTGGACGTAATGCTCACCACGAAATCATCTGCCCAAATGGAGGTGTCATTTTACCAAAATCATGGTCTCGACCATTAGTTTACTATCATAAATTTTGATGTTCCAATGGTTCTTTGGGACACCTGGCATAATTTGGTTGAAGACTTGATTCCCTGTAAGTGAAAACAAAAGTAGTGGTCGTGACACTGGATGCGACACACATCGCGAAATCGTCTATCCAAATTTATCCAACTCTTCTATAAAATAGCGGTCGCGACCTTCTAATTCATGACTGCAAATTAGGATGTAAATTTTAATATTTTAGGCTAAGGCTTCCATTCAAATTCCAATGTGATCCTAGCTAAATATCTACAAGAACAATAGTTGAAATTGACATTAGAACCTTTCAATCTATATTGTCAAGATCAAAAAAGAGTTTTAACTTAGGTTTAACCAACTAGTCTAATAATCTCTCCCTTTTTAATTTTGACAACTTAGATTAAATTTACAAAGGATAAAGAATGTATAAGTGCATTTTAGAGTGTGTGAAGTTAAAATGCTTAATAAATTCGAATGGTTGAAATGCTCCCCTTCAATTTATACGCCCTCTTAAATAACTTTCCCCCTTTGTCAAGATCAAAAAGAAAAAAAAGGTTAAGTGCAATGTCAAGTTGTATAATGATAGGGATAATTGCAATGATATGATGGGGATTAGTTAAGAATTAGAGTAACATAATTAGAATTTTTACTAAACAAGGAACATCATTCATCAAACCAAATTTGCGTTGATTAACCATAAAAAGAACATACTTCAAACTTCAATTAAATAAAAGATAGATACATAACACCAGTTAAACATATAAATAATTTTGATCACACATTTAGGCCAAATTTAAAATAGGAAAAGTTAAAAACAAAAAAAAAAAAAAAACAAGAAATAAAGTTCAAAGAAAATTGTAAGGTAGGAGAGATATCATCAACATCATCATCACTATCTTTAATGAATTCTTCATCTCTTCCTCCTTGGACTTCATCTCCTTCTACCTTTTGGTCACCTTCTTCTTCTTAGGTGTCTTTCCATTCTTCAAAATTAGAAAGATGACATGGAGTAACACCAACCTTTTCTTAAAGATCAACTAAGTCACTATGAAAGTGAGAAAGAACAAAGAACCTTCTCTTGATCATTCTCATCACCTTGTCAAGTTTCTTATTAATAGAAAAAAGAGAGATGGAAGAATACTTGGATTTTGGCTTTACCTTGGGCTTTGAAGATGGAATGGGCTCTTAGGTCCCTTATTCAATCACTAGCTTCTTTCTTTTAGAGGCATGAGTTATCTCTTATTGTTTTACCCCTATAGGATCCAAAGGTATACATATGAGAGTCGTGATGAATGACCTTGACATTTATTGTTGTCCCTTGGCACCAAGAAGGGGGGGATGAATTGGCGTATAAAAATTTAAAGAATAAAGAAGAGGGGAAGAAAAATGAGTAGAATTGAGACAACCGATTTATAGTGGTCCGGGTATAATCGACCCTACGTGTACTCCCTAATTGACCAATTGGGTATTTCACTATCTCAAGGTGTTTCCAAGCTCACACCCAACTTGTACAACTTGTGTTTTGATGGCTCACACACAACCTTACAATAATGTGTTTTTGGGCTAACACACAACCTCACTCAAGTGTTTCACTAGGCTCACACTTAAACCTATCTTGGAGTGTTTTTGTAGGATCACACTATAACCTTACAACTTGGTGTTTAATGCTTACACCTAACACTTACAATTTCATAAAGAAAATTGAAGAAAATGAATAACAAAGATTGAGAGCTTTAATTACTTGTAATAAATTCCTTAGCAACCTTATTCATGGTTGTTTGGTAGTGTTTTTATACCCAAAATTCACTAAAGAGCCATTGCATATCATAGCTCATCAAATCTTTGAGACATGTTTGGCAGATTCTGCATTAATTGATTGTCAGGATGAAATCACGGTTGCTACTGATCCTTCATGATCGCAATTTCCAAATTTCCTTATGGGAGCCAAAAGTTGCAATGAAAAATCCCATTTGTGTCTAATGGCTAGTCCACGTGTCAACTTTCCCTTGGTTCTTTAGGAAAATATAGTTGTTGTGTTTCTTCAGCCAATAAAAATAATGGTCGCGACTTTACTTGTACAGACCGCGACTGTGACTGCGAAACAGCCTGCCAAATTATGCAACTTTTACTTCTCAAATCTCGGTCGATACCAACATGTAGCCTTCACAATTTTTGACTTTCAACGGCTTCCTAGGACACTTGTCAAGCTCTGATTATGGACTTCTTTTCCATTTGAAGCTTTTTGAACTTCACAGTCGCGACTCTGACGCGACACAGACTGCTAATTCATCTGTCACAATTAGGCTCCTTCTTTTTCATGGGTCGTAGCCGAGAATGGCTTCGTGATTTCACCTGCCTAATTTTCAGCATGTTTTAACATGAGTCGCGATCGCGAATCCTAGATTACTGTCGCGATTTACATGTTACTTTGGAGTTTAACAACTCCTTCCATCTGTTCTTGAGAGATTTATCTATTTCTAGAAAATCAACACTTATTTGAAATATTAGTGATGATCAATCTCCTTTGTCAAGATCAAAAGAGGTTCTAGACTTAGGATTAACCATCCTAGCCCAACATTGATCAAATAGGTCAAATAAAAAAAGTTTTAGGATGAGAGATACTTTTTAGTGAGGAATTTTTCATTCTCATCATTCAAAGCCCTCATAAACCTATAGATAGTTGTGATATGAGTGGGAAGAAGAAATTAGCTCTTAGGTTTGGTATTTATATTGATCAATTGATCCACAAGGTATCTCCTAGTTTGGATGAGCTTATTTTTGGTAAGAGAAAAGAGAAAAACTAGGTCTTTTTGAGAGACTTTTTCATTTGTATCACTCCTAGCATTAATAGAAAAGGTAAACATTCTATGAATGAGCCAATTGGTTAAGATTTTAATGTATTTAGCCACTGAAGTTTTCAGATCATGTTTGGTTTTTATGGAAATTTCATACCAAAATTCAGAATATATGATGTCAAGGGAAGAGATAAAAATAAGGAACATCATTTTTGGTTTGGAAATTAAAAAGGAGGAAAGTTAGGCAAAAGTAATGAAATAAGGATCTTTAAATGCCTTAAAGATAAAACCATATGAACCTACTTCAGATTCTACTTTTTGATTAAGAGTAATAGTGTACATGACCTCTTGTACAATTTCTTCATTGCCTGGTTCATCAAGAAAAATGAATTCATTCGAGCTAAGGTTGGAGAGAAATGCTTGAATTTCTCCCTTAATACTAAGAGTTTCAAGAAGGAAAAATGAGCGTAGTTTGTTGGGTTGGATGAGCTTATTAATGTTGGTCTTATATCTCTTCTTCTCTTCCTTTGTGATTCCTTTCATGAGATAAAAAGGAGGAAGGACTTGAGGATGGACAACATCTTTCCCCTTTTCTACTCTTGTAAGTTTCTTGGGCGCCATGAGAGAATTGGAGAAGAGAAGATAGGTGAGAAATTTAAAATATATTAGAGGTATGATGAAGAAGATGATAAAAGTGGAATAGAGGGGGTGTGAAGGAGACTTAAATAGGCATAGAATGGGGGAAAATAGTTATAAAATGGTGAAAGTGGTTGTTTTTCGAATTAAGGAGTGTTTAAGTGTTTAGAAGATGAAGAAGAATATGAGAAGAAATAACATGAAGGTTTATAGTGGTTCGGGTATTAACAAACCCTATGTCCACTCCCCAATTCTTCATAATTAGGTATTTCGATCAACTAAATTGGTGTTTCCAGGCTCACACCAAACTTCTACAACTTCTGCTTATGGCTCACACAAAAACCTTACAACTTGTGTTTTCTAAGCTCACACAATAACCCCTCTCAAGTGTTTTTAGGCTCACAATTTAACCTCTTATAAGAGTTTTGAATCTAGGCTAACTCTCAACCTCTTATAATCGTGTTTATTACTCACACCTAACAATCAATAACACATAAATGAGAATGAAAGATTGAGTAGCAAACTAGCAAGAGTTTGGTTACAAATTAATGAATTTTCTTGCATTTACATATGTTTGGTGGAGCATTTATAGCCCATGTCCACCAAAGATACATTACTCTAAAACTATCAACAAATCTCTAAGTTGTACTAGGCAGATTTAGCATTAAATGCTTATCAAGCGAAAGTCGCGGTCGCTACTAATATTTTGCAATTGCGAATTTTCAATTTGCACTGAGGAGTCTGAAATTGCGGCAGAGAATCCAGTCCTGTGTCTAATGGCTAGTCGACATGTCAGCTGTCTATTGGTTGTCCAAGAAATATAGACATTGCATTCTACTTGTTTCTTAAAAGTCGCGGTAGCGAGTTGTCTTTGCTTTGGGCGTGACTGAGATTGCAAATTCCTCTGTTTGATGAGAAAATTATAGCTTATTGAGTCATAGTCGCAACCAGTAATTTGCCCTCATTATTTTTGATCTTCAACGGATACCTTGGACACTTGGCGTGACACACACCGCGAAATCATCTGCCAAATTTGGACTCCTTCATTTGGATGAATCGCGGTCGAGAATAGCTCCGCAATTTCACTTGCCTGACTTCTTGCAAGTCTTCTAATGGATCGCGGTCGGGAATCCAAGGTAGCGGTCGCGATTTAGAAGACACTTTTCATACTTTAAAGATTTTATGCTACATCCAACTTCCAATTTAGATAAAAGCTAAAGGCTGCAAAACAATACTTATTTGAAGCATTAGACATGATCAATCTCCTTTGTCAAAATCAAAAGAGGTCCAAGACTTAGGGTTAACTATCTTAGTCCAACAATCTCCCCCTTTTTGATTTTGACAACTTAGATTAATCCAAAGTGAAAATGATGCAGAAAAAGTGAATTTGGATTGTAATATGATTCAATGAATGCTTAAGACAAAAATTTGCTAAGTATGTCATTCATTCAATAAAAAATAAGTATATTGCTTATTGATGCTCCATCTCAACTTATGCTATAATTGTGTAATTTGTAATTTCCTTATAATTTCCTCTTCCTTAACCTTGGATTATACCATCTCTCTCCCTTTGGCAAGATAAAAAAAAGGGTGTATAAGGAAAGAAGAATAAGAAATCATGCATAAGTATTGAAAAGGAACATAAAAAAATAATAGAAAAGAGCAATCACATAAGAGGATAATATATAAGAAAGACAAAGTTTATTTATTCATAACTAGGGATCATAAACTTTTTAAACATAAATAGAAAACAAAAAAGTACAAAGTATCCCTAATCTAAAAAGTTAGAGGATTATTGCCAGAAAGATCTTCGTTGTCTCCTTCACCTTGATCTTCACGTTGAGCCTCTTCTCCATCCTCTATATCATCATTGCCTTTTTCTTCAAGAGTGTCCTCGAATTCTGTGAAGTCCGAAAGATGGCATAGGGAGACTCCTAATTTCTCTTGAAGGTCTACCATGTCACTATGAAGATGTGAAAGGAAGAGGAGCCTGCTTTTCGTCATCCTCATAAGTTTATCTAACTTGAGCGAGCTTACCCTTAGACTTTGGCTTAGGAGGAATGGATGGAGCAGCTTCGTCAATTGTCAATATCTTCCTTTTTGATGCTTGCGAAGATTCCATTTTCTTCGCTCCTTTCGCACCTAAAGTGTACACATAAGTGTCCGGATGTATGGCCTTAGCATTGATCAAATATGTGAGATCAAGGAAGTTTTGGGAGGGTAAAAATTTCTTAGTGAGGAATTGCTCATTTTCCTCATTAAGGGCTCCAATGAAACGGTATATGGTTGTGACATGAGAAGGGAGTAAAAATTGGCTCTTTGGTTTTGTACTCATGTGAATCAATTGATCCATAAGGTATCTACCGGTTTGAATGGGCTTATTTTTGATGAGGTAGAACATAAATTCCAAGTCCTTTTGTGAGACCTTTTCATTGCCATCATCCCTTGCATTTATTGAAAAATTGATGATGCGATGAAGGATCCACAATGGCAAGGATTTGATGTGTTTGGAAAGAGAAGAATGGGGGTCATGTCTGGTTTCAATAGAAATCTTCGACCAAAATTCAGAGTAGATTACATTAAGTGCGGAGATGATGAAAGGTATGTGTTCTCAGACTTGTAAATTGAAAAGAGAAGAAAATTAGTCGAAGGTAATAAAATAAGGGTCTCCAAAACCTCGAAATACTAACCCATATTGTCCCGCCCTTGAGTTGGCTTTGCGGCTTAATTGCACAGTGCATATGAACTCTTGCATAATCTCCTCATAGTGGGGTTCATCACGAAATATAAACTTGTTCCACCCTAGATTGGAGAGGAATGCATGAATCTTGTTATTGATCCCCAAGGTTTCAATCACGAAGGTTGAAGGAATTTTGTTGGAGAGAATCACCTTTGAAGAGTTTGCCTTATATCTCTCCTTTTCTTCTTTGGTGATTCCCTTCATGAGATGAAGGGCAGGGGAGGCAGATGGTTGAGCCACTGCCTTGCCCTTGTCGGCTTTAGAGATCCTTTTAGGCCATAACAGAAAATGAGGATTACTTGGGAGGAAATGAAAGAATTTTTAGAGAGAGTGAGAATGGTTGAGTGTTGTGAGAAAAACACTGTTGAATGGGGTATATATAGGCTTGAATGGGTATGAAAACGGTAACAAACGGCTAGAAATTGATTAAATGAAGAGTTGGAAATGGTTGGCCATCAAATCACATAAATGTGAGGCAGTTACTCAAATTCACGTCCGCGAAAATGGAAGTCGCGACCGCGAGTTCCGAAAAATGTGAGTAACGGACAAATTTTCCTTGAGAATACACGCTGCAACGGTCAGAATTTTAAAATTAATGACCAAAATTCGCAGTGGAGAGAAATTTTGCCACCACAAATTTACTTTTGACAGCCGTGAGAAATAGACTTGTAATTCGCGACCGTGAAGAAGGAATAACGACCGCAAATTGTAAGTCAACAAGGATAAGAATGAAACCTTTTTGAAAAACATGTGATCCCCTAGAAATTAATAATAAAACCATCCATAACAATCATTAATCAATCATATATCAAACGCACATCTCAATTAAACATAAGATCAAACAAAATTTTTCACTTGAGGGAGCTTCCATCAAGTATTCCCAATTCTCTCTTAATGAAGTTCATCCTTTCTTCATTTAGAGGTTTAGTGAAAATATCTGCAAGTTGATAATTAGAGTTGATGAATTCTAACACAACATCACCTTTTTGCACATGATCCCTAAGAAAGTAATGCCTAATATCTATGTGCTTACTTCTAGAATGTTGGATGGGATTCTTTGAAAGATTGATAGCACTTGTATTGTCACATTTGATAGGAATGTGATCAATTGCTTTACCAAAGTCCTTCAATTATTGTTTCATCCAAAGAACTTGGGTACAACAACAACCCGCCGCCACATACTCGGCTTCCGCGGTGGACAGGGCAATCGATACTTGTTTTTTACTAAACCATGAAACTAGGCATTCACCTATGAATTGACAAGTCCTAAAAGTGCTTTTTCTATCTAATAAGTTTCTCGCATAATTTGCATTCGAATATCCTAAGAGACTAAATGAAGAATCCCTGGGATACCATAGTGCTAAGTGAATAGTGCCATGCAAATACTTAAAAATCCTTTTAACAACATTCAAATGAGATTCTCTAGGTGAAGATTGAAACCTAACACACATACAAACACTAAACATTATATTCGACCTAGAAGCAGTAAGATAGAGTAGAGATCTGATCATACCTCGATATCTCTTTTCATTTACTACTGTACTTGATTCATCCTTGTCTAGCTTGATGGTATTACTCATTAGAGTTTTGCTACTTTACATCCTTCCATGCCAAATTTCTTTAGAATTTCCTTTGTGTATTTGGCTTGTGATGAAGATCCCTTCTTTGAGTTGCTTGATTTGTAAACCAAGAAAGAATTTGAGCTCTCCCATCATGCTCATTTCAAATTTCCTAGTCATAAACTTAGCAAACTCCTCACAAAGAGATTCATTAGTAGCGCCAAAGATAATATCATCAACATAAATTTGGACAATTAAAGTGTCATGCTTGTGCTTTTTCTCACATAGTGTGGTGTCAATCTTCCCTTTTTCAAACTCATTTTGCAAAAGAAATAAACTAAGCCTTTCATACCAAACTCTTGGAGCTTATTTCAATCCATACAAGGCTTTGTTTAATTTGAAAACATGGTTTGGAAAACAATGTAATTCAAAACCGGGAGGTTGTTCAACATAAATTTCCTCCTCAATAATGACATTTAAAAATGCACTCTTAACATTCATTTGAAAAAGTCTAAAATTTATATGACATACAAATGCTAAGAGAATCCTAATAGCCTCTAATCTTGCTACGGGGGCAAAGGTTTCATCATAGTCTATGCCTTCCTCTTAGTTGTATCCCTTAGCAACCAATCTAGCCTTGTTTCTAGTGATGACACCTTGTTCATCTAACTTGTTCCTAAACACCCACTTATAACCTATAATTGGGTGTTTCTTAGGCCTAAAGACAAGTTCTCATACTTTGTTTCTCTCAAATTGGTTGAGTTCTTCTTGCATAGCAAGTACCCAACTTTCATCATCAATTGACTTTGGCTCTAATTGAGAAACAAATGCAAGATGATTATCTAAGAGTTGAGATCTAGTACTTACACCCTTAGAGGTATCACCAATAGCTATGTCGTTAGGGTGATACTTGGAGAATCTCTAATCTTTGGGTAGCTCTTGTCTTGGTTCATCTTCTTGTTGATGTTGCGGTTCCTCATTCATCCTTGATGATTCACTTTTCTCCATGCCTTTATCATCTTTTCTTGTAGTTTCCTCTAATTCCAACTTTTCAAGATCACCTATATGATTATCAACAAAAATACCTTTCCCAAGATCAAGCTTACTAGATTCATCAAAGACAACATTCATAGACTCTTCAACTATCATAGAGCTTTTATTGAAGACTCTATATGACTTGCTTGAGGTGGAATAACCTAGAAAGATTCCTTCATTAGTCTTGGAATCAAATTTTCCAAGATTATCCTTGGTATTCAAAATATAACACTTACATCCAAATACTCTTAGATATGAGATCTTGGGTTTTCTACCATTCCATAGTTCATAAGAGGTTTTATTGAGAATAAGCCTTTTAAAAACTCTATTTGTAATATAACATGAGGTATTGATGGCTTCAGCCCAAAAGTAATTTGGTAAGAAATACTCATTGAGCATTGTCCTAGCCCTCTCTACCAAACTCCTATTTTTCCTCTCTACAACACCATTTTGTTGTGGTGTTCTAAGAGTTGAGAAATTATGAAAAATTTCATTCTCCAAACAATAATTTTCAAATGATTCATTTTGAATTTTTTTTCCATGGTCACTTCTAATAGAAGTTATGAAGTAACCTTTTTCATTTGAAACTCGTTTTGCAAAGCTTTTAAAATTATCAAAAGAATCATTCTTATGAGCTAGAAAAGCTACCCAAGTAAACCTAGAGTAGTCATCTACAAGGACTAGTGCATAATGCTTTCCACCTAAGCTAGCACTCTTAGTAGGTCCTATCAAGTCCATGTGAATAAGTTGAAGTGGTCTAGATGTACTTACAACGTGTTTTGCTTTGCGGGAGGCTTGATGTTGCTTCCCGGTTTGGCATGGATCACATGTCTTGTCTTTAGTGAAATTTAGCTTGGGAAGTCCTTCCACCAACTTCCCTTTGGATAGGCTTTGAAGCAGATCCATGCTTGGAAGCCCAAGCCTTATATGCCATAATCAAGCTTCATTGCTTAAAGACATGAGACACTTGAAAGATTGGTTAGCCAAATTGTCTAAGTCAATTGAGTAGGTATTTCCTTTCCTTTCACCCTTGAAAATAACCTCATCATCCACCAAAGTGGTGACTCGGCATTCCCTAGGATCAAAGGTGACCTTATTACCTCTGTCACACAATTGACTTACACTTAACAAATTATGTTGTAAGCCACTAACTAATAAGACATTATCAATTAATGAACAACCATCCTTACATGTGGTACCAATGCCAATTACCTTACCCTTGGCATTGTTACCAAATGTGACATCTCCACATTCTTTCACTTTAAGTGATGTGAATAGTCTTCTATTTCCAGTCATTTACTTTGAGCAACCACTATCCACATGCCAATTACTTGCTTTGGTGGTAGTTACATTTCCCTACAAAATAAGAGTCAATCACCTTTTCTTTAGTGCCTAAGCATACTTGGGTCCTTGGGGGTTAGAAATTGAAGAGTCCTTTAATTTGAGGTGATCATTCCTAATAAAGCAATGTATGCTGATATGCCCATATTTCATGCAATAGTGGCATTGGAGATTAGACTTGTTAGTCTTTTTCTTATGCATGAATTTAGTATGAGTATGAGGCCTTCTCATACCACAATCATGTGAATGCATGCATGTGCATGTATGATGAGTAGGAGTAAAGGATTTTCTATGAGGATGGTCATGCTTTTTGTTGTACATATAAGCATGGTTGGCTTTTTGAGTCTTAGCTCTAGAGTCTTGGGGAGCCTTCCCTTTGCCTTGAGGCTTAGGAGGCTTAGTGCTAGGAGTGCTTTTCTTCCCAATCACCTCAATGTTTAAGGTTTGAGGTTGTGAAGCTCTAATAAATGTAGTTGTAGATGTAGAGGGAGTTCTATTAAAACCTAGACCATGCCTGATTAAATGTGGTCTTTGTGACATAATAAGAGTGTCTAAAACCTTTTTTCCTTTATGAAATTGAAAAATTGAGCTTCTAAGCTCAATAAATTCTCTTTTAAGAGAGTCATTCTCCTTTCTAAGTGAGGCTAAGGAAGAAGATGATGTAGATAATTTTTCAACAGATTTCTTGAGTTTTTCATTAGAAGTCCTCAATTCATTTACAAGCTCATTTAGAGACTTGTATTCATCTTCTAGTTTGGAACACTTCTTCCTATAGGTGTTAATTTGTGACTTATACTTATCATACTTCATAGAGCTTTTAAAAGCTCTTCATCTATATCATCTAACTTATAGTCAGAATTAGAGTGGGAAGATATACTTACCTCTTGTGCAAAGTCCCCTAGTGCCATGAAGTATATGTTGGCCACCTCTCCTTCTTCCTCTTCTTCACTTGAGCTGTCATTCTAAGTGGCCGAAAAACTCTTCTTCTTCTCCTTGTTCCATCTCTTCTTCTTCTTTAGCTTGGGACAATCATGCTTGATGTGGCCTTGCTTGCCACACTCATAACAAGTGACTTCATTTGATTTTTCTCCAGGATTAAGAGTTGTCTTCTTGAAGCTTCTTCTTTCTTTTCTCCTTCTAATTAACTCCTTGGTCCTTTTTTAGAGCATTTCTAGCTCTTCTTCTTCATTGTCACTTTTTTCATCATTAGAGGTAGTTTCTACTTCTTTCTCCTTTAATGAGGATTTGAATGCCAAGGTTCTCTTCTCAAGTTTTTCAGATTTTTCTCCTTGACTCCTCATTTTCTTCATCTCCTCATCTTTCTTTAAGACTAACTCATGAGTTAAGAGTTTGCCTATCAAGACATATGTTTGCACCTTCCTTATTTTTAGATTGGATTCTTGAATACTGCACACTTTAGCACCAAACTTCTCAAGAGGCAAAGATTTCAAAATTTTGGAGTTTACCTCATGATTTGTGAGAATCCTTCCAAACTTCTTCATGTTGGTGACGATTGCTAGAAGTCTGTTAGTCATGTCAGTGATGCTCTCATTCTCCTTCATCATGAACAACTTTCACTCTGTCACATACATTTCTAGCCGGCTGGATTTCACCAATGTGATGCCTTCGTGATAGTTCTCCAATGCTTTCCATATCCCATGGGCTATTTGGCAATGTTGTGCTTTTTCAATCTCTTCTATTGAAAGAGAGCTTAGAAGAATTGTCATGGCTCTTTTATTCCTGCCATTTGATCTTTTATGTGCTTCAACCCACTCTTCTCTTGGAATGAGTTCTTCACTTCCATCAACTATCTTGGTGGGTGGCTTTCATTCTTTGACTACAACATCCCAGAGATCCACCACATCTGTGTCAAGGTAAATCTCCATCCTATACTTCCAGTGAGTTAGTTAGCTCCATCAAAGTAGGGTTTGAGATGTGTGTGGATTCCTTCTTATGCCATGATCTTTATTCACCCAATGAAGGTTTGATTGTGAAAACCTTGCTCTGATACCATTTATTGTCCTTTGGCACCAATAAGGGGGGGTTGAATTGGTGTATAAAAATTTCAAAAACAAAGAAGAGAGGAAGAAGAATGAGTAGAATGGAGACAACAATTTATAGTGGTTCAGGTATAATCGACCCTACGTCCACTCTCCAATTTACCAATTGGGTATTTCATTATCTCAAGGTGTTTTCATGCTCACATCCAACTTATACAACTTGTGTTTTGATTGCTTACACATAACCTTACAATAATGTGTTTTTAGGCTAACACGCAACCTCACTCAAGTGTTTCACTAGGCTCACACTTAAACCTATCTTGAAGTGTTTTTACAAGCTCACACTACAACCTTATAACTTGGTGTTTAATGCTCACACCTAACACTTACAATTTCATAAAGAAAATTGAAGAAAATGAGTAGCAAAGATTGAGAGCTTTAATTACTTATAATAAATTTCTTAGCAACCTTATTTATGGATGTTTGGAGTATTTAACCCTAAACTTCACCAAAGAGACGTTACAGATCATAGTCCATCAAATCTTTTAGACATGCTTAACAGATTCTACATTAAATGGTTGACAGTCTTAATTCGCAATCGCTACTACTCATTAGTAGTCGCGAAATCCAAATTCCTGAAGGAAAATCTCATTTGTGTCTAACAGCTAGTCCACGTGGTAGCTTTTGATTAGTTCACCAGGAAAATATAGTCGTTGCCTTTTATCTACTTTCATAAGTTGCGGTTGCGAGGTTTCTTATACAGGACGCGACAATGAACGCGAATTAGTCTGCCAAAAACGGTCATCTTCTTCTTCACTGTTCGCAGTCGCTACCAACAAGATGCCTCAACAAAATTTGACTTCTAACGGTCTGCTGGGACACTTGTTATGTTGTGGTTATGGACTTGCTTCCCTTTTGAGTCACTTCGAAATTTGCGATAGCGACTAGGGCGTGACACACACCGCGAAATCGTCTGCCAAATTTGGACTCTTTCATTTGGATGAATCGCGGCCAAGAATAGCTCTGTGATTTCACCTGCTTGACTTCTTGCAAGTCTTCTAATGGATCACAATCATGAATCTAAGGTAGGGGTCGCGATTTAGAAGACACTTTTCATACTTTGAAGATTTTGTGCTACATCCAACTTCCAATTTAGATAAACGCTAAATGCTACAAAATAATACTTATTTGAAACATTAGACATGATCAATCTCCTTTGTCAAGATCAAAAGAGGTCTAAGACTTAGGGTTAACTACATTAGTCCAACATATTGGAAAACATATCTTTTGTAATGTGAAGTAAAAGAAATTGTTTATATCTTTCGTAATGTTGTTTATTCTCTTGCAATGAATATCTTATTTAATATATGCTCTTTTCTTACAATTTCTTATTGCTTGCTTTTTTTTTATAATGACAAAGGGCGATTAATTTGTGCAAATCAATATGGTGCATATAAACATATCTTAAAGGGGAACACAATGTTAAATCTTGCCAAGGATGATCATATAACAATCTTTTAGGAGAGAAATTAAAGGAAAACATGATAACTCAATGCATGACCTTAATAGATTACGAAGGAGTTAAGATTTGAACATATATATATATATATATATATATATATATATATATATATATATATATATATATATATATATATATATGTTTTTTTGTTTTTGAGTGTGTTTGAGATAAAAAAATATGGTGTGTGTTGTGACACTCTGGTCAAAAAGTGG
>CATIWR010134857.1:0-39439 GCA_949677035.1 Omphalea diandra | reverse complement strand
TTTGTACTCAAACTCTTGTAATTTTGCTACTCATTATTTTCTATTTTTTAAGTCATTGTTGGGTGTGAGCATAAACACCAAGTGTAATAGGTTATAGTGTGAGTCTGTCAAAACACTAAGATAGGTTGTTGTGTGAGCCTATTAAAACACAAGTTGTAAAAGTTGTTGTGTAAGCCTAAAAACACAAGTGTATAGGTTGTTGTGTGAGCCTTCAAAACACAAGTGTAAAAGTTTGGTGTAAGCTTTAAAACACCTTGAAAGATAATGGAATACCTAATATCTAAGAATTGGGGAGTGAACGTAGGGTCGATTATACCCGAACCACTATAAACCTTATGTTTCCTTTCATCTCATTTCTCATTTCTTTTTTAATTTTAATTTTTATACACCAATTCAACCCCCCTTCTTGGTGCCTAGGGCCAACAAGTGGTATCAGAGCCTCACTTCATAATCAAACCTTCATTGGGTGAATAAAGATCATGGCACAAAAGGGAATCCACTCACAACTCAAGCCATACTTTGTGGAATAGACTATACTCATTGGAATGTAGGATGGAGATCTATCTTGACATAGATGTGGTGGACCTTTAGGATGTGGTCATCAAGGAATGGAAGCCACCCATCAGAGTTGTGGATGGTAATAAAGAATTAATCCTAAGGGAAGAATGGGTTGAAGCTCACCGAAGATCAAATGGCAAGAACAAAAGAGCAATGATCATTCTTCTAAGCTCACTCTCTAGAGAAGAGATTGGAAGAGTGCTGCCATTTGGAAGACTCTAGAGAACTATCATGAAGGCACAACTCTAGTCAAATCAAGTCGTTTGGAGATGTATGTCACCGACTGGGAACTCTTCATGATGAAGGACAATGAGAGTATCACAAAAATGCCAAATAGGCTCTTATCCATTGTTACCAACATGAAGAAATTTGGAAGAACTCTTACTATCTATAAGGTAAACACAAAAATCCTTAAAACTCTTCCTCTAGATAAATTTGGTGCTAGAGTGTGCAGTATATAAGAGTCCAATCCAGAAATTAGAAAGGTTTCAACCAATGTGTTGATAGGTAAAATCTTAACTCATGAGTTGGCCTTACAAAAAGATGAATAAATGAAGAAGCTAAGAGGCCAAGGAGACGAACCAAAGAAAGAAAGAAAAACCATGGCTCTTAAAGCTTCAACAAAAAAGAAGGAGATAGAGATCACCTCAAGTGATGAAGAAAGTGACAAGGAAGAGAAAGAGCTAGCAATGATCTCAAAGAGGACAAAAGAGTTGATTAAGAGAAGAAAAGAAAGAAAAGGCTTCAAGAAGACAACTCCTAATTCAAGAGAGAAATCCAACGAAGTCACTTGTTATGAATGTGGCAAGCAAGGCCACATCAAGTATGAATGTCTGAAATTAAAAAAGAAGAAGACATGGGACAAGGAGAAAAAGAAAAGTTTTTTAGCCACTTGGGATGATAGCTTAAGTGAAGAAGAAGGAGAAGGAGAGGTTGTCAACATATGCTTCATGGCACAAAAAGATTTTCAAATGAGGTAAGTACTTCTTCTCATTCTAATTCTGATTTTGAATTTGATGAGATAGATGAAGAGCTTCTAGAGGCTCTAACCATGAGATGTGACAAGTACAAGTCACAAATGAAAACTTATAAAAAAGGTGCTCAAAATTGAAAGATGAATACAAGACTCTTAGTGATATTGTAAATGAGTTGAGGACTTCTAATGAAGAACTCAAAAATTCAATAGAAAGAATTTCCACTTAATCTTCTTCTATGGCTTCATTAAGAAAGGAGAATGACACTCTTAAAGGAGAAGTCATTAAGCTTAGAAGCTCAATCCCTAAGTTCCATAGAGGAAAAAAAGCCTTGGACACATTAATTATGACACAAAGATCACCACTAGTTAGACATGGTTTAGGCTTCAATGAAGCCTTCTCATCATCTCAAACTACATTTGTTAGAGCTTCACAACCTCAAACCTCAAACATTGAGGTAATTGGGAAGAAAAGTGTTCCTAACACTAAGCCTTCTAAGCCTAAGGGCAAAGGGAAAGCTCCCCAAAGCTCTAGAGCCAAGACTCAAAGAGCTTACCATGACTACATCTATAATAAAAAGCATGTTCATTCTATAAAAAATTTTCTACTTCTACTCATCATACATGTTCATACATGTATTCATATGTCCATCGTATGAGAAGGCCTCCTACTCATACTAAATTTGTGTAGAGGAGAAAGACTTCTAAGTCTAAACTCCAATGCCATTATTGCATGAAATTTGGACATATTAACATTCATTGTTTCATTAGGAAGGCTCACCTCAAATTAGAGGACCCTTCAAACTTTAACCCCCTAGGACCCAAGCATGGTTGGGTACCTAAGAAAAGGTAACTCACTTTTGTTGTGTAAGGGAATGTGGCAACTAACAAATCAAGCAATTGACATGTGGATAGTGGATGTTCCAAGCACATGACTGGAAATAGAAAGCTATTCATGACATTGAAAGAAAAAGAGTGTGAAGAGGTCACATTTGGTAACAATGCCAAGGGTAAGGTAATTAGCATTGGAACCATTGGTAAGAATGGATGTTCTTTAATTGATAACATTCTTTTGGTTAGTGGCTTACAACATAATTTGTTAAGTGTGAGTTAATTGTGTGACAAAGGTAATAAAGTCACCTTTGATCCTAGGGAATGCCGAGTCACCACTTTAGTGGATGATGAGGTTATTTTCAAGGGTGAAAGGAATGACAATACCTACTCAATTGATTTAGATAATTTGGCTAACCAATCTTTTAAGTGTCTTATGTCTTTGAGCAATGAAGCTTGGTTGTGGCATAGAAGGCTTGGACATGCAAGCGTGGATCTTCTTCAAAGCCTATCCAAAGGAAAGTTAGTGGAAGGGCTTCCCAAGCTAAATTTCTCCAAGGACAAGACATGTGGTCCATGCCAAATGGGGAAGCAACACTATACCTTTCACCAAGCTAAAAATGTTATAAGTACATCTAAACCACTTCAACTTATCCATATGGACTTAATAGGACCTGCTAGAAGTGCTAGCTTGGGTGGAAAATATTATGCACTAGTCCTTATAGATGACTACTTTAGGTTCACATGGGTATCTTTTCTAGCTCATACGAATGATTCATTTGATGCTTTCAAAAGTTTTACAAAAAGAGTTCAAAATGAAAAAGGTTATTTCATATCTTCTATTAGAAGTGACCATGGAAAGAAATTTCAAAATGAGTCATTTGAAAATTATTGTTTGGAGAATGAAGTTTTTCATAATTTTTCAACTCCTAGAACGCCACAACAAAATGGTGTTGTGAAAGGAAAAATAGAACTTTGATAGAAATGGCTAGAACAATGCTCAATGAGTATTTCTTACCAAATTACTTTTGGGCCGAAGCCATTAATACCTCATGTTATATTGCAAATAGAGTTTTCAAAAGACCCATTCTCAATAAAACTTCTTATGAGCTTTGGAATGGTAGAAAACCTAAGATTTCATACTTAAAAGTATTTGGATGTAAGTGCTATATTTTGAACACCAAGGATAATCTTGGGAAATTTGATTCCAAGATAAATGAAGGAATCTTCTTAGGTTATTCCACCACTAGTAAAACATATAGAGTCTTTAACAAAAGTATAATGGTAGTTGAAGAATCTATGAATGTTGTTTTTGATGAATCTAGTAAACTTGATCTTAGGAAAGGTATTTTTGTTGATGATCTTATAGATAACCTTGCAAACTGGAATTGGATTATTCTACAAGAAAAATTGATAAAGAAAAGGAAGAAGGTGATTCATCAAGAGTCGATGAAGACCAACATCAATATCAATAAAAAAATGAGCCAAGACAAGATCTACCCAAAGATTGAAGATTTTCTAAGTATCACCCCAAAGACTTAATGATTGGTGATACCTCAATGATTGGTGATACCTCTAAGGGTGTAAGTACTAGATCTCAACTCTTAGATAATAATCTTGCATTTGTTTCTCAACTTGAGCCAAAGTCAATTGATGAGGCCCTTGATGTTGAGAGTTGGGTACTTGCTATGCAAGAAGAACTCAATCAATTTGATAGAAACAAGGTATGAGAACTTATCCCTAGGCCTAAAGAATGCCTAATTATAGATTATAAGTGGGTGTTTAGGAACAAGTTGGATGAGCAAGGTCTCATTACTAGAAACAAGGCTAGATTGGTTGTCAAAGGATACAACCAAGAGGAAGGAATAGATTATGATGATACCTTTGCCCCCGTTGCAAGGTTAGAGGCTATTAGGATTCTCTTAGCATTTGCAAGTTATATGAATTTTAAACTTTTTCAAATAGATGTGAAAAATGCTTTTTTGAATGGCATCATAGAGGATGAAGTCTATGTTGAACAACCTCCTGGTTTGGAGTCTCATTGTTTTCCAAATCATGTTTTCAAATTGAACAAAGCCTTATATGGATTAAAGCAAGCTCTAAGAGCTTGGTATGAAATGTTTAGTTAATTTCTTTTGAAAAATGATTTTGAGAAAGGGAAGGTGGACACCACACTTTTTGTCAAAAAACACAAGCATGGTACATTAATCTTTCAAATCTATGTTGATGATATTATCTTTGGTGCTACTAATGAATCTCTTTGTAAGGATTTTGTTAAGTGTATGACTAGAAAATTTGAAATGAGCATGATGGGAGAGCTCAAATTCTTTCTCGGTCTACAAATCAAGCAATCCAAGGACGGAATCTTCATCAACCAAACCAAGTATATTAAGGAAATGCTAAAGAAATTCGAAATGGATGGTTGCAAAGTAGCCGAAACTCCAATAAGTAATACCATCGAATTAGATAAGGATGAATTGGGTAAAGAGTTAGATGAAAAGAGATATCGAGGTATGATCGGATCTCTACTTTATCTTACTGCTTCTAGACCATATATCATGCTTAGTGTTTGCATGTGTGCTAGGTTTCAATCCTCCCCTAGAAAGTCTCATTTGAATGCTGTTAAAAGGATCTTTAAGTATTTGAATGGCACAATACACTTAGGGTTATGGTATCCTAGGAATTCTTCATTTAGTCTCATAGAGTATTCAGATGCGGATTATGTGGGTAGCTTGCTAGATAGAAAAAGCACTTTCGAAACTTGTCAATTCATAGGTGAATGCCTAGTTTCATGGTTTAGTAAAAAGTAAGTATTGGTTGCCTTATCCACCGTGGAAGCCGAGTATATGGCGGCGGGTTGTTATTTCACCCAAGTTCTTTAGATGAAACAACAATTGAAGGATTTTGGCAAAGTAGTTTATCACATTCCCATCAAATGTGATAACACAAGTGCTATTAATCTCTCTAAAAATCTCATCCAACACTCTAGGTGTAAGCACATAGATATTAGACACCATTTTCTTAGAGATCATATGTAAAAGGGTGATGTTGTGTTAGAATTTATTGACACAAATCATCAACTTGCAGATATTTTCACTAAACCTTTAAATGAAGAAAGGATGAACTTCATTAGGAAAGAATTGGGAATGTTTGATGGAAGTTCCCTAAAGTGAAAATTTTGATCCTATGATTGATTGTTATGTATGTTATGCATGAGCGATGATTATATGAATAGATTTATTATTTATTTCTAATGGATCACATGTTTTCAAAATTTTCTCATTCTTATCCTTACTGATTCATAATTCGCGATCGCTATTTCTTCTTCATAGTCGTGAATTACAAGTCAATTTCACTCGGTTGTCAAATGTCAATTCACGGTCGCAAAATTTGCACTCTACCGCAAATTTTGATCAGTTTTTTAAAAATATGACTGTTGACGCGCTTTTTTCTGAGGAAAATTTGTCTGTTACTCATATTTTCCGAAATTCGCATCGCGACTTCTAAATTCGTGGACGCAAATTAGAGTAATCGCCTAGGCAATTAAGTGATTTGATTGCCAACCATTTTCTCTATTCATTTAATTCATTTCTAACTGTTATGACCGTTTTTACACCCTTTCAAGCCTATAAATACCCCCCTTCAATAGTGTTTTCATCACTTCTCTTCCACACTTCTTCTCTCCCTAAAAATCTCTTAAGCTCTCTTCCTCTCTTGCTAGGGCTCCCAAAAAATTCTCCAAGGCTGATAAGGACAAGGCAGTGGCTCAACCCTCTACACCTCCTGCATCTCATGAAGGGAATCACCAAGGAGGAAAAGGAAAGATTCAAGGCAAACTCCTCAAAAGTGATTCTTCCAAACAAAATTTTGTTGACTTTCATGTTGGAAACCTTGGGCATCAATACAGAGATTTGTGCCTTTCTCTCCAATTTGGGCTAGAATGAGTTCATCTTCTGAGATGGACCCAAATACGAGGAGGTTGTACGAAAGTTCATGTGCACCGTGCATCTAAGCCGAAAATCTGATTCAAGAGCCGACCAATATGGGTTGGTGTTCTAGGTCTTCGGCAACCCCTTCTACATCACCTTCAACCAATTATCCTCCCTCTTTAACCTGCAAGTCAGAGAATACAACCCTTTTATCATCTCCACACTTGACGTCATCTACTCCAAATTTTGGTCGGAGATTTCCATCGAAACCAAACACGACCCCCGTTCCTCCTTATCCAAACACATCAAAACTCTACCCCTGTGGATCCTTTATCGCATCATCACTTTCTCCATCAATGCAAGAGGTGATGGTAACGAAAAAGTTTCACAAAAAGACTTGGCATTCTTGTTTTGCCTTGTTAAGAACCAACCTATCCAAACCAGTCGTTACCTTATGAATCAATTGATCCACATGAGTATAAAATCTAAAAGCCAATTTCTTTTGCCTTCTCACATTACAACCATCTATCGCTTTGTTGGAGCACTTGATGAGGAGAAAGAGAAATTCCTCACTAAGAAGCTCCTTTTCTCTCAAAACTTCCTAGACCTAACCTATCTCATCAATGCCAAGACAATCCATCTGGACACATACATTTACACCCTTAGTGCAATCAGTGCGAAGAAGATGAAAACCTTTCAAGCCTCCAAGTGAAAGAGGCTTCAAATTGAAGAAGGCAACATTCAAGTCCCTCCTCCTCAAACAAAACCAAAGTCAAAGTTATCTCTTGCCACCATTGATCGCAAGTTGGACAAGCTTATAAGGATGATGAAGAGAATGTTCCTCTTCCTTTCACATCTTCACAGCGATATGGTGGATCTCCAAGAGAAACTAGGAGTTCCTCCTTACCATCTTCCGGACTTCACCAAATTTGTAAATACGCAAGATGGAGATGGCAACAAAGACGACATTAAGGATGGAGACGAAGCAGAGGCAACACAACAAGCACTAGAGATACTATCTTCCAGAGATGATTCTCCACTACTTTAGATTATGGATCTTTTGTATTTGGTTTTTCACTTTCCTTATGTTTATTTTCTTTTACAAATATTGTGATCCCACATATATGAATATATAAATAAAACTTGTTTCTTCACAAACATTGTTATCCTATGTGATTGATGTTTATTCTCTTATCCATTGCATTATGTTTGCTCCTTATGAATACTTACGCATGAATCTCTTTTTCCCTTATGAACCCTCTTTTTGATCTTGCCAAAGGGGGAGAGATAATTATTATGAAAGGGAGAAAATAATGAAAACAATAACTTGAGAAAAACTATAGCATAAGTTAAGGGGGAGCAACATATTTATTATTTTATCAAATTCACCTTTGATTGAATGAATGATATACTTAGCAAATTTTGTCATAAGCATTCATTGAATCATATTACAATCCAACTTCACTTTCCTGCATCTTTTTCACTTAAGGATCAATCTAAGTTGTCAAAATCAAAAGGGGGGGAGATTGTTAGACTAAGGTAGTTAATCCTAAGTCTTGGGCCTCTTTTGATATTAACAAAGGGGATTGATCATTTTTAATGATTCAATTTAGTGTTGTTTTGCAGCCTTTTTTGTTAGTCTTTAAGTTAGAAGTTGGATAGAAATCTTAGTCTTCAAAGAATGTGAAGTAACTTCTAAATCGCGATCACAATCTAAGATTCGCGACCGCGATCCATGAAAAGACTTGCTAGAAGATTAGACAAACGAAATCGCGAAGTCATTCTTGGTCGCGACTCATCCAATGGAAGAACTCGAAAAGTGATAGACAAATTCACGGTGTAAAGCATGCCTCAGTCGCAGCCGTGAATTTTGAAGTAACTCAAGATACAATCAAGTCCACAATTACAGCTTAATAAGTGTCCTAGGTAACCGTTAGAAGTCAAAAATCACGATGAAAACTTGTTAATAGTGACCGCGAACCCAAAAGAAGAAGATGAACACTTTTGCCAGAGGAATTCGCGTCCAAAGTTGCGTCTTGTACAAGATAAATCGCGATCGCTACTTTTGAGAGCAAGTGAAAGGCAACAACTATATTTTTCTAGTGAACTAATCAAAAGCTGTCACGTGGATTAACCGTTAGACACAAATGAGGTTTTCCTTATGGAATTTAGAATTCTCGACCACGAATGAGTAGTAGCGACCGCGAATCCCGACTGTCAAGCATTTAATGCGAAAATATGTCTAGCACACTTTGATAATTCTGTACCAGTTTTATTGCAACATCTCTTTGGTAGGTAGAGGCTATAAATACCTCACCAAATATATGTAATTGCAAGAGAATTAATGACTTTGTACTCACCAAAAACAAAATATAATTTTATAATTTTTTTTCAAAAACAAAACACTACAATAAAAATCACATTAATTAAAATTCATAAAACAAATCAAATTTTTATAATTTTGGATTTTATTTTATAGTTTTATTTTATTTTATTTTATTATTTTTAAAGAGTAGAAAACCACAACAAAATTTTTAAAAAATTTATTTTAAAAAAACAAAAAATCACATTAATTAAAATTTTAATTTATAATTATTATAAAAATTCCTACAAAAACAAAAAACAAAAAAATTCCTACAAAAACAAAACACTACAATAAAAATCACATTAATTAAAATTCATAAAACAAATCAAATTTTTATAATTTTGGATTTTATTTTATAGTTTTATTTTATTTTATTGTTTTATTATTTTATAATTTTATTTTTTTTAAAGAGTAAAAAACCACAACAAAATTTTTTTAAAAAAATGAGACTAAAACAAGAAGGGTAAAATGAAACGAAAAAAATACGAAAAAGAAAAATTGACTAAATTAATAGATATAAAATGTTCCTAATATTTTAGTCTCGGACAACGATACCAAAAACTTGATACGATCTGAGGTCAACACGTATAAATCGAATAGACAAGTGTACTTATTAAATATAGTATAGCGTAAGAGTATTGAATGTCGATCCCTCAAGCACTAAAAGTAGTAATATGAACTTTTTTTCTATTATTTAACTGGTAAATTTTAGCAAATTAATTAACTAATTAAAAACTAAAATAAAATAATTCAACAAACTAGAATAATGAAAATATGAACTAGAGAGTGGAAAAAAAGTGACCAATATGACAAATAACACTCAAGTATTGAATCCCCTAAGACTTATTAAGAAATTAATTTTCTAATAATACAATCTAATTCAATATTTATGGAACTGTATAAATTCTTCTAGTATGTTAAAATCATTCTCAAGATAATTAATGTCTAATTCTAGGTTAATTAATTGAAATCTCTTCCTAATTAAAATCCCTAAAATTTCATTATAGTTCCTTGAATTTCACTATTATGTTTGACCCTAATCCAGAGGATTTATGTTATTCTATCTCTAGAATTACATGCAACTCCTTTTAATTGTGTTAAATCGATTCAATAACTTGATTTCTCAATCTAAGTTTAAAGAATTGTAAGACAAGAATCAATATTTCAGATATATCAATTTAAGAAAAAATAAAGAGTAAACACAATTTAATTCCATAAAATAATGAAAAGATTGTATTATCTAAAAAAAATTATAATTCTAAACTCATATTAGAGTTTATCATACCCAAGTGTCTAATTAATTTAATTTATAATGAAATTACTAGCCAACATCAAAATAAAAAGAAAATAAAATAAAAAAATTTTCATGATAAAACTGTTGTAATATCTAGTTCTCTTCAAATTTGATGGATGACCAATAATTTTTTTCTTGTGGACAGTTTTTTCTCCATAAAAATAAAAATAAACAAAAACTTCTCTATGGAAAAACAAATAAATAAAAGATGTTTTTTTTTCTTCTCCTCCTCTTTCTTTGTAATTCTCGTCCTCTATTTATAATCTCATACTCTCCTTCAAAATAGGAAAAACATATTCTCCTCCTCCATTTAGAAAAATAACAAATCCTCCTTTAGGAAAGAACTCGATGAAATTCCCAAACTGTATAAAGAGCTTCCCAAACTGCACAGACAACTTCTTAATTGTATTAGGAAAGAATCTGAATTAGATCTGAAAAATATCAAAATTGGTCCCTGAATTATCAAATTTCTATTTGGTCCATGAATATCTGAAACTGCATAATTTCACTAAGAAAATTCTCACAATTCATCAATAATCTCTAATTTCCACGATTTCCTATAACATTACAAAATACAAGCTAAAAGTGAAATATTATCTGATATTTTTTTTAAAATTAGACTCAATTAATAATGAAACTAACCCTAAAAATGTTAAAAATAAAAAATTATCAATTAAAACATAAGAAGTTCATGATTTTTAAGATAATTAGGACTGATTAATGAGTCAACATTAATAGTTGATTCAATTTTTTTACATGATATAATCAAACTACCGTATTATGTCAACCCTCTATCAGCTAAACTAGATTTAAAATAAAAATTAAATTTAAGATTAATTAAAAAATAAAATAATTAATTATATGTGCTGAAACGTGAAAAATTCAAGATTTTTAAGATGATTAATTCATAGTAATATAAATATTCTCGGGCAACGGTGTTAAGCAAACTAGGGTGGACTTAGATCCGGCCCGAACCCAGCCTGAGTCTAGTATTTCGTATTCAAAGACTACGCGGTCTGCAAAAGTAGGCGTGTGTGCCCTAACATGGTTCCTTTCTTTCCAATTTAACAGCCACTCCTAAAACCTCGCATAAGCCCTAATAAAAGAACGCTCACAGCATAACAGCAACTGTAGAAAAACTATCATATCATCATAATAATAATAATAATTAATCAAGGAAACCAAAGCTTAACGTCCACAAGAGGAGAAGAAAATGAGGAAGAAGGTGGACGAGAGAATCAGAACTCTCATTGAAAGTGGTGTCAAATTACGGCACCGTTCGATGTTCGTAATCATTGGCGACAAGTCACGCGACCAGGCATGCCGTTTCTCCTATCCCTTTCCCAACAGATGTTTTTTTAGGCATTTGGACATTGTGTAGATTTTAATTGGTTTAGTTGTTAATGTTTTTCTTTTTGCGCTTGTGCAGATTGTGAATCTTCATTACATGCTAAGTAAGGCTGTGGTCAAGTCCAGGCCAACTGTCTTATGGTGCTACAAGGACAAACTTGAACTTAGCAGGTTTTGCCTTTACAATTAGATTTTTTTTTTTTTGGGGACGGGGGGAGGGAGGATTGGGGTTTGCTAAAACTTTTGTAAGTTTTACTTATTGCAATTTTCATGGTATAAAGTGTTAATGTTGAAATTTAATTGCTAACCATCATAATGAATGACTGATGATCTAGGTGGTTACTACTCGCATTTATCATTAGGATTTCAACTATATATATATATATATATATATATATATATATATAGGGGTGAGGGTGGATGCTAAATATTTAAAGGAGTGTTCTTGATATGGAAGACTATATATATATATATATATGGATGCTAAATATTTAAAGGAGTGTTCTTGATATGGAAGGTTTATGTTGAAATTAATTGCTAGCATAGTCATGAATGAGTGATGATTGGGGTGATTAATGTTATGCAGCCACAAGAAAAAGAGAGCAAAGCAGATAAAAAAACTAATGCAGAGGGGACTGTTGGATCCTGAAAAAGTTGATCCTTTTTCACTTTTTGTTGAAACTGGAGGATTAACGTATTGCTTGTACAAGGATTCTGAAAGAATACTTGGGAATACTTTTGGAATGTGTATCTTGCAGGTAAACCCCCTAGTCCCAATCATCTATTTTTTATTTGCTTTTATAAATGTGAATGATTTGTCTTATCAACTCTTTATATGGGCTCTTCATGTGCATGCTATAATTGTTTTGATTATCCTTGTGTTTCCTTTATGTTAGGACTTTGAGGCTTTGACTCCAAATCTCTTGGCCAGAACTATAGAGACAGTAGAAGGTGGTGGATTAATTGTCTTGCTGCTACGTTCTCTTTCATCACTGACCAGCCTTTACACCATGGTCATGGTATAAATTCCTATCCATTGTTACTAACTAGGTCTCAGTTTTGCCCTCTATTAACGGGAAGTTATAACTTTAGATTTTAATACATATCATGTGATATTTCTACTTTTGACAGTTTTATGCTTTCCTATGAGATTGTATGAATAAGGTTGGATTTCTTGAAGTGATCAAAATTTCTTTGAACTCTGAAATGTTAAGTTTTTTGGTGTTAGGTGGAGTTATCATCTTCTAAGATGATGATCACTTTCTCCATTTAAAATCTGAATGTGGGATCAAGCTGTTTGCTTCTACTTATTGTATAATTCGTATTATTCTATGGATGTTTTAGGATATACATGATTTCTTTTATTTTTTTTTCTTGGATTTTCACCCGGAGACACAATCCTAACTAAGGATCTTGCTAAAGATGTGCATATGATTGTTGGGGTGTACCCTGTTATCAATATGAAACAGGGAATTTAGATAGATACCTATTTTGAGTTACATTTGTAACTAAGCAGTGTGTATGTATCATTCATCAACAGACATTGAGAACTAAAAGGATTTTAATAGTCTGCTTAGTTGACTGTATACATCAGTAGGATTCTGAAGCTATTGGCTCTGGCTAACTAACTACTGAGTGAATTACAGAGTAGAATCCTGTTATCTCACTTATAAACCTATAGATTCAAGCTTATTCTGTGGTTGTTTTACTGAGGGGGTGCGTTGAATTCTGAAGTTATTGAATTTGGGAAATAAAAGCTTTATGCAACAGTACTAATATTGATTTCATTTCTACCAATACATCTAAATGGTAATATTGTAAGTGCATTTCATCCTGTTTACATGCTTGAGTGTAACTAAGGTCTAAAGATATGTACTGTCTTTAAATAATTAAAAAATTTGTTGTTTAAGCAATATGACTATTTCTTGTCAACAATTTTTCACCATAGCAGTTAGGTGATCTGATTTCCATTTCCAGCCTGACCTGTTGATTTTGCAGTAATGGCTATGATTTTTGTGAAGTAAGTTGCAATAATGACAAAATTTTTACATAATGTAATTAATTTTTTCTATTTTAAATAGTATCATTTTTTTTCTCTTTGTCAAACTGGATTGTGCATATAGGTGGCATTCTATTATTACTTTTGATGTCTGTTTGCCTGCATATCTTTTCCTGACTGTCGTTGAAGAGTTTAATTTTGATGATACCTCACAGTGGAAATTTGAATCATAAAAAAGGGAGAGATATTACAAAAGGAAACTTTCAATGAATTAAGCATCCTGTAGAATATTGTTCTGGCTTACACAATTGACTTGTTAGATGAATTTCCATCTAGATGTACAGGCTTCTGTAGACCAAATTTCCATTTAGATGTACAGGCTTACATTTAAAATTCATATTGAATATATCTCATAAATATGCCTGCCATTTTATGGTGAAATTGAGCAATTTTCCTGGTTGAGCCTACTTGCACAGTATGGAAGCAATATAGGCTGCAGTTTGCTCGCTGCAATGCCATTAGATGTCAATTAAAGGATGTATGATTGTTAAAGTTTTTCTAGTGATTACATATCATAATTATTGTCCTGACCAGTATAATTGTCCTTTTCCAGATTCATGAAATCATATCATTTTCTTGGTTTTATATGTGTTCATACTGTTATAATAAAGCCTTATTTGAGGTTACTTATCTTAGGATGTCCATGAGAGGTTTCGTACTGAATCACATTTTGAGGCTACTGGTCGCTTTAATGAGCGTTTCTTGCTATCACTTGCTTCATGCAAAGCATGTGTGATTATGGATGATGAGCTGAATATCTTACCAATTTCATCTCATATAAGGTCAATTGTCCCAGCTCCAGTGAAAGAGGTAATGGTGTTTTTGATACTTATTATTATTGCATTCATTAAATTTATGATGTGGAAATTTTTCAAAATGTTTTCACAGTTTATTGTTTCCTGGGAAATGCAATTTTCATTGTGCAATAATATCATGGAAAAGATATGCGTTCAAGGAAAAAATCCAGTCTTTTGCTTAAATTTGCAGTAATGATTTAATCATTTAATTTTGTCAATTTTATAAACAATCTTTCAAATTGGTTTTTAATTTTAGCCAAACTCTGAATGACATATGCTAAAAATCTTAAATTGCTAACTTGGCATATGTTTTATTAAAAAATTTTTTCATGTCAGCGTATGATATGGTATACTTGAGTGTGAGAACTCAAAAAAATGTTAATTATATTTTAAAATACCATAAAATTTTTCACACTTAATTTTTGAAAAGAAAGTTTAAAAATTTTGCCTTTCTTTTTTTTTCACCTTATCCTCTCTCTATTGTCTCCTTCCCTTCAAACATGCTTTGCAAAACTTCTATGTATAAAATATATGCCAAGCCATCAATTTGGCAGTTGTGGCATGTGTCCTTTCAATTTTGCCTACAATAGACACTAACAAGAAAGAGTGTTTGCATATTGAAATAATTAGAACAATTGGCCATAACTGTAAATCAGATGAAATGTCTGGACATTTTTTTGGTGATAAACCCAGAAAGTTTAGATGAAGGTTTTATTCTGTAACCTTTCGAGTCAGAATTTTTTCACTATTGACTGATATTAATTGATGCATAAGTTATTCTAGTCTTATATAACTTCTTCTTTTGTCCCTCCTGATATTAAAGGACTCTGAAGGTCTTTCAGAAGCAGAACGTGACCTAAAAAATTTGAAAGAACAATTGCATGAAGACTTTCCTGTTGGCCCTTTGATAAAGATGTGTTGTACACTAGATCAGGTAGAGAATGCTTGGCAAATTCCTAGCTTTTCATTCTTATTCCTTATTTAAATCGTATGATTGAGGCTTAAAAATGAATTTTGTGGCTCATAAAAGCTTTTATTTTTGAATAGGGAAAAGCTGTCATCACATTTCTTGATGCAATTCTGGATAAGACGCTACGCAGCACAATTGCTTTGCTTGCTGCTCGTGGCCGTGGGAAATCTGCCGCACTTGGTTTAGCAGTTGCTGGAGCTATTGCAGCGGGGTATGACTAAATATTGCATATATATTTGTGTGCGCAAAAAGCTGTGTGGATGTTCCCCTAAATTTACCTCTGTTATTCTAATGAGAATCATCTATGTAGGTATTCAAATATATTTGTAACTGCACCTAGCCCTGACAACTTGAAAACTTTATTTGAGTTCGTCTGCAAGGGTTTTGATGTGCTTGAATATAAGGTACAATCCCCTCCCCTGCCCTCCCCCCTTCGTCTTTCCGTTTGGATGGAATGATATTTTCTTGATTATACACTTATCAGCTACTTATTTACTCCTAATGTGCTGCTTTTGCTATTTTTATGGTGCTACTTTTTTATTTTAATATTCTCTGAACAAATATATCAGCATATGTCAATTAGGATGTATATAATTGAATCTACAACATTGTGAGAGCATGTGAATTGGCGTCAGAATCATTAATCTGTTATCAGGCAATATTTATTAAGAAAAAATGCAGCCTATGTTGCAATCAGTGGGTTCTTAGGACAGTATGCTCAGCCTCTAAGTTCTGTTGGTAGGTTGTAACATTCAGATTTATGCTTCTCTTTTGTCCTGTGAATAATTAAATTTAGCATTGTGCATAAAATCTTCTAGTTTTATGTTTGAAAACTTCTTCTTCTTCTTTGTGTGTGTGTGTGTAGGTTTATGCACCTGTTTCATGATGGACTTTCCTAGTTGTTCCAATATTTATTTTAATTTGAATGCTGTACATGTGTTGAATAATCATCCTTCATAATTAGCTTATGACTGCTCTTTGCAGGAACATATTGATTATGATGTTGTGAAAAGTGCAAATCCTGAGTTCAAGAAAGCAACAGTGAGAATTAATATTTACAAACAGCACAGACAAACAATTCAGGTGATTTCTCATTCACTATGAGGGAACAAATATAACTCGATAAAAGGTTGTAGCACGCAACACTCTCCATCTCTAATGACGAGGGTCTCTTTGGTCTTTTTGGACCTCCATGTTTTTCATATATTCGTTTTTGTTTTTCATATACTCTGATTTTCTTTTACCTCATATGGTATTTCCCCCCAGTTGTCACCGTGGCCACAGAGATTCCAAGTGGCTGATTTTTCTTTTTCTTTTTCCTTAACATCCAAAGAGAGTGGGTATTATGAAATGAACAATTAAAAAAAAAAAAATCAAGATAGTTATAGTGATGGACAAATTACTAAGATCTTAATACTCATTTGGGGGCTGATTTGAGTGATTATTCATTTACACAGTCTTATAGGTTTCTATTCACTTAATATCTTAAACATTTTATTAATTATCATTAAATGTTGAATTAAGTATTTTGATAATAATCGTGAAAAATTCATGGCGGCAGCTGATTCTTTCCAATTCAGGCTGAAATCACAACACTAAAACCCTTGAGTTCTACATCATGTGTTTAATTGCTTATGTCTGGTCTTTTATTTACTTGCAGTACATACGGCCACATGAACATGAAAAGCTCTCCCAAGTGGAACTATTGGTTGTTGATGAAGCTGCTGCCATTCCATTGCCAGTTGTGAAGTCCCTATTGGGTCCATATTTGGTTTTCCTTTCATCTACAGTGAATGGGTATGGCTTTATGTATTTATTTATTTTTATTTGTTTCTTTTCTCTGTATAGTTATCATTTCCCACAAGAAATAATAGTCTCCCAACCAGACTTATATGTGCGTCTTCAATTATAGTAGTTGTTTTGATCACCCTAAAAGCTTTGCTTAATGCACCCTACTTGAGTTTGGGAAGTTGTTTTCTTAACTCTTTTTTTTTTTAGAACAAAAAGATGTATGTTTTTGTTTAAGTGAATATATTATATTCCCATTTCAAGGTATGAAGGTACCGGCCGGTCTTTGTCACTAAAACTTCTGCAGCAGTTGCAAGAACAAAGCCAGGTGGCTGCGAAGAATGTGGAGGGTTCTGTTTCTGGTATATCTGAACTTTACATGGCTCTGATAATTATATGTATAAACTATATGCAAGAAGTCTTCTGTTAGTGCTTTCTTTCTGATGACCATATTGCTTGGTATAAGGTCAACTTTGATGTTGATGAGGCACATCTGTAACTATGTGCATGTTAAATGGTATGGGAAGTGCTAAATTTCTTTGATCTGAATGCAAATCAAATAACTGATTGAATGCAATATGTAACTTCCTTTTGCTCCTATAATTTAAGGAATATTCTTACTTGTCTCCTGGAAATTTGGTTGATCAGGGTAATTTATTTGACCAGATTATTTGCACAATCTCTTTATGTGAAATTGATGAAACATAGTACATTATTTTGGAATGATAACGGATACGATAATCATTCCATTTTGAACTACTGCATTGTCTAATCAAATTTTTCTAGAATGAATACTTGTTTGGAAGTTATCTTTTCTTTTATACTGGCAGTTGCATGGATAGTACATGCCTAGGAGTTGTTTTAGTTTACCATTTTGGAAGCTAAGAATTTATCTGAACATATTCTCTCGTTTACATAATTTTATTTAAAAAAAAAGCCTGAGTGGATCATTATTGTGCAGGTCGTCTTTTCAGACAGATAGAGCTTACTGAGTCTATTAGATATGCTTCCGGTGATCCAATTGAATCCTGGCTTAATGCTTTGCTTTGCTTGGACGTTGCTAATTCCATTCCTAGTATTAGAAGGTTGGTATTAGAGGATATGAGAGCAGAAAATGATTCCATCATCTTCATAGGAGGCCATGTATAAAATCATCTTTGTCATCTTTGTTGACGCAATTTTTTTCTGTAACTAGATTACCTCCACCTAGTGAGTGTGATCTCTATTGTGTTAACCGGGATACGCTTTTCTCCTATCACAAAGACAGTGAGTTGTTTTTGCAGGTAAAATACTTTCAGATTCAACACTTGTTACCATTACTATTGTTTTGTTTGATGTTATAATCCAAGCTGGCAGTGGTTGTCACCTATCTTAATCTGTGCAGCGAATGATGGCATTATATGTTGCATCTCACTATAAAAATTCTCCTAACGATTTACAACTGATGGCTGATGCTCCGGCACATCACTTGTTTGTGTTGCTTGGTATATACTTTCTCTTTGAGCTGATATTATTTGGTTTATTAAGGGTGAAAAAAATGTCCACTAATATTGTATTTGCAGGCCCTGTGGACGAGTCAAAAAATCAACTTCCTGACATCATATGTGTCATTCAGGTAAACTAGCTAAGATTTGGTTTAGTATTTCTAGCTGTTGCTACAGTATAGTTACATATATGTCATGATGATTTTCAACATGAACCTTTGAGTTCTTAGCAATTGTATTTTTGAAATATTCATCCTTTTAATCTCCTTGCATTTGAAATTATTTTTATACACTTAACTAATGTTCTCTTGTTCATTTGATTTTTTTGATCTGTGTTTTAGTTCTCACTTTTCTTAAGACAGGAAAAATAAGACAGTTATCATTCACCATTTCATCATCAAATATTATATTTCCTTTATCAAAGAAATCAGTTCCTCTTATTTTGTCTTTTCAACCACAGTTTATATGATTTTTTGGAAGTGTGTTTTGGTTCTTACTATCAAGGAAAAGGTGGCTACTATTTTTATTTCATTATTTAATGGTAAATTTCCTTGATCAAAGAAATTAGTTCCTCTTTTTCTTGTCTTGTTAAACAATTATGTTAATCTTCTCCTGTATATATGCTGCTCTGCTTTCCAATAGTCTAGCTCAACCTCTACTCGGCCTTGGGCTCTTCTTTCACGCATGTTCTTTATTTTGGTACAACTTTTTTTCTTTTGTGGCACAAAATTTTCTAGTTGTGTCAGTCAGCTTGCCCCAGATATAATGACAGGCTGTTAAATTAATCCTCTCAAACTCGATATCTACTTTTTCCTATTCATTTCTGTGCTTAACTTAGTTTCTTGGATCACGGTAAGAATCTTCCTGATCACAAGTCATTACATAAGGAAGTCTATATATGATGCTGATGGTTGTGTCACATGGTCAATTTTCATTGATAGGTTTGTCTTGAAGGCCAGATTTCACGTAAATCTGCAATCAAAAGCTTAAGTGATGGTCATCAACCCTTTGGGGATCAAATTCCATGGAAATTTTGCGAGCAATTCCGGGACACAGTTTTCCCCAGCCTTTCTGGTGCTCGTATAGTACGGATTGCCACCCATCCAAGTGCCATGAGGGTAAATCTCTACCCCATACATTCCATATTTTTGTTCTGAATCTTGTCATGTATTTTAATTCTTCCAGAGTGCTTATGCAGCTCGGATATGGTTCTGTTGCAGTAGAGCTCTTGACAAGGTATGTGCATGTTTGACTTTCTTTTGACCTTGTCAGCAAACTAGGTATCCATGGATTTTTTTAAGACTTAAGATGCTTGCCAAATGATGAATTTCTTTCAAAAGGATGTTGGAAGAAAAGTTAACTGAATTCAACAAAGAATGAATATGTTTTGGTTGCTTTTCTTAATGTTAACGGAGAAGTTGAGATTGTGGGCTATCAACGAGTTAAGATTGTGGCCATTGTTAGAATTCATTTGTACTTAGATGTCAAAAAATTGTGTTTGACCTGCAAACAAAGGTCCAAAGGTGATGGCCTGCATGCCATTAGCTATATGACAGATGCAAATGCCCAAAAGACATTATATATTTTCTACGAAGGCATTAAACTGCTATTGTCAGAATTTGCATCAGTTACTTCCTACAAGTGGTGCCAGTGATTGGCATTGAATCAAGATGTGTATGATGCCTTCTTATAAGCTTTATGGATGTAATTATCACCTTCTGCATTGAAATTGCAAGCAACTGAGACTAAAATTAACAAAATTTTTTCTTGAGAAAAAGTACTGTGTCAACATTTACTTAGACCTACAGAAATGGTTGAAAATAACTGTTGACATGATAGAACAATTCATACAATGTCTCTCACTTTGATTATTAAAGAACTGGAACATCAAATGATTAACATTTTATTCTTTTTAAATTATTTGTACCTGATTGTTTTGTGCTGAGACATGCAAAGTATACACACCACAGGTAACAAATGTAATAAGCGGAACATGTATAGGAGAGGAAGATGTTGGATTTGTTCTTTTTGTTTTGACTATGTTGTGACACTTTTACTTGGTCAAGTGTTTTAAGGCCGTATTTGTTTCTGTCCGTAGGTATCATGTATAAGGGAGGAAGGTGTTGGATTTGCTCTTTTTTTATCATGTTGTGATGCTTTTACTTGGTTAAGTGTTTTAAAGCAGTATTTTCTTTTTCTCTACGTGTAGGTACTATGAAGGACAATTGACTTCTATATCTGAAATAGATTTTGAAGACAATGTAGAAACTCCTCAAGTCAAAGTCACAGAAGCTGCAGAGAAGGTTTATTTGCAAAACCATGCTTTGATTTCATAATTGTTTGAAGAATCATATTTCTGAAGAACTTTTTTTGATCTGTTTTTCAGACCAAACATTTTCAGTTTCTCACATGGCTTATAAATTTGTTTGATAGGGCCACAACCTCAATTTGTGAGGTTAAAGTTTTAATAGTCTTACATAGCCATTAATTTTTTCCAACTAATCAAACTAGAATGATGAATAACCCATAAATGCAAACAGTGTCTTCTTCCTAGTATTCTATGTTTTGTCTTTCCATACATCAGCACTCCTACATTTGTCTTTAACTGTATGTTTGTTCAGAGTCACATGATTCTATCATACTATTTTGGCAGGTTTCCTTGCTAGAGGAAAATATAAAACCTCGGACAGACCTTCCACATTTGCTAGTGCATCTTCGCGAAAGAAGACCTGAAAAGCTCCACTACCTTGGTGTATCTTATGGTCTTACTTTGGATCTTTTTCGCTTTTGGAGGAAACATAAATTTGCTCCATTCTATATTGGCCAAATTCCAGTTAAAATGCAACTTCCTTTATTTAATCTTTTTTTATTTTGCTGACTTTATGAATAGTTTTATATATTGGAGAACTATTTGTTTTGTTCTCTTCTGAATAGAGTGCTGTAACTGGTGAGCACACTTGTATGTCCCTGAAGCCATTAAACAACTATGACATTGAAGTCAATGGATCAGACGAGTGGGGTTTTTTTGGTCCTTTTTACCAAGGTTAGACCTATGCAATCAATGTGTTGCTCCCATCCTTGGTTTAAAAGTTGGCTCCTCCCCCAGCATTTTATCTCTTAAATCCATGTTTGTTGGTTTGATTTCCCAATTTCCTCAGATTTCAGGATAAGGTTTGCTAGGTTACTGGAATCCAGTTTCTCTACAATGGAATATAAGCTTGCTATGAGGTAAGACTTTAAACTTGATCTTCTTGTTAGTTTTTTCTTTAATTATGCTCATTGATACTCCTTAAAATCTTTTAGTGTCCTGGATCCCAAGATCAACTATGCGGATGCAGATGTAGTATCCCTCCCAGAAGGATTCTGGAGGTCACTTAGCTTTGATCTATCACCTTATGATATGGAACGACTGAAAGTTTATACTGAAAATCTTGTTGATTTTCATATGGTAAGATATTTGATATGATCAATGCCATGGATTATTCTCTTCAAAATGTTATTTAAGCAGTAAGGGCCCATAATTAAGATCAAGCTCAACTAACAATGCCTTGAAGCCCTGAACCTTTCTGGGTTTCCATAATGACTTTTGGGATAGATTCTTACAAGTTATCTGGCATTTTTGCAAGAACTATTACATGAAGGCATGGGGCTCTTTTCCCCCTTATATAAATGGTTTATTTTTTCTCTTAATTTTGCAATATAGTCTTAGTTTTCTTTGGCAAAGATAATGCTTGTTTCCATTTTGGAATTTGGATCTTCTAATATCAGTGGAAACATGAACTGTCAATTTTATGCAATCTCCACCCTTAAAGTGGAAATGACTGGTTAAGGTTTTGTCAAAAGTTCATTTTAAAAATTTCAGTAAATGGGTAGTGACATTGGATAATGAGTTTCGAACATTAACTTTGAATTCAATAGTTGAAATTTTGCAAACATGATAAGTCATTTATACCACAAATTGAGAGCATAATCCTCCATTGTGCATTTTGACAACGATGATTACCTATAATATCGAGTTCATCATTCATGCTCTAAAAGGATTTCTATTTCTATCGCAAGCGTATTGTCATGTCTTTGGATATTTCAGAGATGACGGTCTTTAATTGGAAAAATTTGGACTATGAGTTTCTTAGGTTGTATATGATATACTGGGATTACTATGGTCAAGTATCTTATGAATGCAATACTTATTAGGAAGAGATCAAACTAGATATTAGAAAATGTGTGCTATCTGATTCTTTATTCACAGAGAATAATTTATTTCTGGAAACTATTAAATAACTTATTCTTTTGTTGTTTGGTTGTATATAGAAAATTATAAGAAAATTATTTTTTGGTATTTGACGTGTTCTAAAATATATTACTTTTTTATTGAAAAGGACTATTAAAATACTCATAAAATTTTATATTTTCAATTTATAAGTAAATATAAAAGAAAAATACACAAAAATAATAAATTTGAAAATTTTTTACCATGTCCATCCGGTGATTAGTTCTGGTCGCTGGCCATCGATGGTGGCTGAAGATCACTGGAGATAATTGCCAGTAGTTGATATATTAATTGACATATGTTTGATTAGTTTTGTATAAGTTCTTTTAATTTTCATAAATTTGTAAAAGTCCAGAAAATGATTTTCTGTTCTAGAAAATGACTTAATTTTCTTTTCGATGAGGAAATATTTTCTGTTAACTGATTTTCCTGCACCAATTACAAGAAAATGTGGAAACATTTTCCTATTTTCTGTGAAATAAATGGAGCCTAATGTCATGTTTCACATCTTAGATGAAGTGAACAGTTAGCTGCTACATGGACACGCTGGACACAATAGTGTTTTAAAAAGATTAGCATATAATGTGCCATATGTTATGTTAGAGAAGCATTTGACACAGTGGCATACAGGCACGCGCCAAAACTTAAGTTTAACAGTTAGCTGTTATCAACTTTCAAGAAATAAAACAATCCAGGAAATCATTCACACTGCTGTACTGTAACCATCTCATAGGTGTAAAACATCTATCTGTAAAAAAAAAAAAATGTTAGGCTTTTTTGGTCACTAGGATGATTGGTTCATTTAACTCGGTCCAAAGATTTACAAGCACTTTATCATCACAATTTATAATTCTAAGTTGTGCATTTGTGCTTTTCTTGCTTCTCTTTCTTCCAGATATTAGACATTGTTCCAATCCTTGCCCGCCTATATTTTCGTGGAAAGCTTCCTGTTACAATGTCATATGTTCAGGCTTCTGTTTTTCTCTGTATTGGCTTGCAGAAACAAAACCTAATGTATATTGAGGTTTGATTCTCAACTTATTCATTTGGTTATTTGTCACATATACATGTACGTGCACAATCTATTGCACAAGAATGGACATTGAGTTTTGACCTCCATGGACATCATATATCTATCTAAGCTTCATAAAAGTGAAATACAAATTGCTTATTGCATGAGAATCTACATCTATTTTCTGAGGCACAGAAGTCAGATTGTTCCACTTAATTTGTATCAGTTTCAGTGGTTTACCTGTGAAGTTTTTTTAAATAAATTTTTAATTTTGTACTCGAGCATTTGAAGGTTGAGTTTCCTGTGAATTGCTATTACAGGAACAAATGAAGTTGGAAAGGACGCAGATTTTGTCACTTTTTATAAAGGTTATGAAGAAGTTCCATAAATATCTTTATGGTATTGCGTCCAATGAGATTCAGTCAACCCTACCCCGACTAAAAGAGGTAAAGCTTTAGACAATCCTAAACTTCATATGCTAGTAGGAAGAACATCTAGAGTTACACGTCAAGTAAACATATAGAGCAAATGCTCATTTGAGTAGTGTTATTAGTTTCTATGACGAAGCAGACATCATTGAGATGCTTGTCGATTGATTGAATGTCCTGCCTATTCTGGGGCAACTCGCATGTTTTAACAAGATTATCTGTTCTGATCTTTGACCTTTTGTGAAAAAAAGAAATTTTGTTTTTCTGTTTCTGTTTCCTTGAAGTTTTTTATTTTGTGACAAATAATCTTTAGCTCTGATCAAAATTTGCAGGGAGTGCTAGAACCTCTCAACATCTCTCTGGAGGATGATCTAAATGAAGCAGCAAAGCAAGTTGAGGTGTGCTGTAATCCCTTTTTCCATTCACTAATCTACTTCTCTTTTTTCTTTTTCTCATGAATGCTGCAACTGATTATAGGATGCGATGAAAACCAAGATGGAGGGTTCGCTGAATCCGGAGCTTCTCCAACAGTATGCCATTGAGGGTAGAGAAGATGATTTTGAGAATGCTTTGAAAAATGGTGGAAAGATATCCTCAAGCGGTCTTATTAGTGTGAAATCCAATAGAACCAAAGTGGAAAAGTATCAAAAGCAGGAGAGTCATAAGAGTGGGAAAAAGCGAAAAGGAGACCATGGCCCCAAATCAAATAAAAAGAGTAAAGCTTAATTATCATGTGACGTATTATCAGAATGCTAATTACTGTTGAAAGCCTTATGAAGGTATATTAGTAAATGCCCACTAATTTAATGATGTTTGTGGATGAGAAGAAAGTTCACTATGTATGGTTGTGCAGAATTTTGGAACGAAGGCTGTCCTCATTTTTTTTGGTATCCCCTTGAATTTCTTATTATTAATATAAATAACATTCAAATTTGTGATTGAAAAGATTTGTCATTAATTGATTAATGGTGCTAGTTCTCCAGTTAGTGTTTTTGAAGTGTCACTAACATTAACGTGCTCTTCTTTATAACTTTTAACAAATAGCAGGAAACCTAAAGTGCTCCATTTCTCGACAGTTCAACTAATACTGATAATTCTACTTTTAGTAGATTTGTTCTTTTGGCTTTCGTTCGTGTTGCTCCCATCTTCAGAGACTTATTTAACTTAAAAGAAATTGCTGCTACTACAAGGGAGACTAATTTGATCCCAAAACCGCCTCAGAACTTTGGAGCCCATATGGGTTCTATAGAATATCAAGGCCACAGATTATGAACTCTGGAATACAAATTTCAGTTCAACCGCATCCAAGCATTAATGTCTCCAATACAAATGTAACAATACAGATTGGTTATCCTACACCAAGTCTTGGCCCACACGTTCTCTTTAGTGGGATGAAAGGTACGTAATAGACAGCCAATCTAGCAATTATACGCACTCTCTTGACAATATAGGCAATCAATTGATATTGCCAATAACAGGCAGTATCCATCTCAAAAAATGCCATACTAATTTGGTTGGTTGTACATTAGGACAGCCCCAAAAAGAGTAGGGTAAAGTTTCCAGAGAATGAAAAGAGCCCTTCCAGTTGTTAAATAGAACTTTGTTTCCTAAAACTTGCTGAAATATCATTCCATAGCAAAAGCAGCAACATATTTCCAGCTCTTTCGGGCAATTAAATGGAATATACAACAGCATAATATCTACTCATTGGCCGCTGTTGTACTGCAAAATATAGATAGGTCCCTTTTATTATCATGACGCAAAACAGATGAGGTAATTCCCACATTCCAGGCAAGCAGTCTCCTTTGTGTCAAAGCAATTGTTTTTAACAGAAAATCAAACTCCAACAAGGTACTTCACAATCTCAGATGAAGTTCCTGATGTCCAAAGATTTCACGTCCACCACATCCTCATCCTTGAATTCTTCCCTGAAAAAAGAGTAGGACATGTAATCAATAAATACAATAAAAGCTAAACTCAAGTTAACAAGCTGATTCACATTGAAGTACCCAGTGAACATGCACATCTTCTATGAACACATGAAAAGACTTGAACTGTTTTATCTTGATGATTGTTAGATCAGTACGAATCAAACTTCCCATGTTTAACAATTTGATAGTGACTTGTGTTTATGTTTCACACATAAGCATGTTTGTTTTCCTGCCTAATCAACCAACCTCGCAAAGTTATAAATTGAAATTTTCTCCCAAGAGAATCACATGAGACGCATTTATTTGAAGACATTGTCTACAACAACACTAAGAACCTAATAACTCAATTTCAGAATCACGGTCCTTCAAAGATCTCCTTCAGAAACTCTCCTTTTCCACGAAAATACTAACAGAAGATGCAAATTGCATCCCCAAAAATAATAACAGGCCAATAATAGCAGGGTCATAAGCATTGATCAAGTGTTGCAAACCTCTTCTTCTGGGTGTCCATCGCCTCAAGTGCATCCTTTTTCAGCTCCTCTAATTGTGCTTTGGCAATTTTCATTTCCAATTCTTCTTCATACTTAGGAAGATCTTCCTTCTTAATTCCAAGCCTAGTAAAATGAACCACAAATACACAAATATTCAGTCAACCATCCTTAATACAAAACCTAAATGCAGGCAACATCATAGCTTTTAACATAGCCAAGATAACAAAGCAACATTCCCTAATTGTGAAACCATGGGGGGAAAGAAGGCAATATCAACAGGTAACGACTTATTGGGCTAGCCCTCAAACATCTCTAAAAATAAATAATTACCAAACACAATTCAGTCATTGCTAAGTGCATACCAATGTCTGTCCTTTCATAAAAAAAGTCATACAAATTTTATGTTTCATGAAATCTGTCCCAACAGCTCAAGTCTTTTTCAAGTCTAACACAAAAGATAAAGCAAGCTTAGACAGTGCCAAGCAAGTATGATCATAAAACATAACAAGAAAAAAAAAAAAAAAAAAAATTCCATTGTTGAAATGATGCTTACTTCTTATTAATTTTATCAAACTCAGTCATTAGAAGAGCCATTCCTTTCTTATCATTCCTCATGAGAGGTTTCTTGATTTCATTTTCAACTTTCTCCAAAGCATCCATCATCATTGCTTCAGCACCAAGTTCATCAGTGAGACCCCTCCTGCAGCAGAAAGACCATGTTAATTACGTAATGAATGTGAAATGCAATATTTGACATTGGAAGAGCGTCAGAACCACAATAACAAAGAATTGATGATTAGTATCAATTATCCTTATCATAAAAACGACAGATGAGAAAAGAAATGCCAACTGCATTAATCACAACCTGGTAAAATGGATATCTATGATACATATGTACATACACAAGAAACCACAATTGCAACATTACTAATATCTACAACAAAATAGATAAAAGATTGAAAAAGAACAGTACATACTTAATTCGTATTTCCTTCAATGTCAACAAGTATGTCCGAGCATCCGGAATATCCTTGGTTCGTGTTTCAATAGTGTATTTGATTCTTTGGGACTCTGAGAACAAATCAGCCCTGCAAGAAATACATCATGAAACCACCCATTGACAATTAGTTTAAGTCATTGAAATGCAGCAATACCATTTCAGCATTATAAAAAAAGCTCCATACTATTCCAATTAAGGCACAATGATTATATAAACATCGGATAAGTAGATTATTATAGGAGAAAACAGACATTAAGCACAACAAAGGGATGCTAAACATGAGGTTATATGTAAAATATACTGCTAACAGATCTCAACAATTCATCCAAGACTGCAATTATGTGCATAGATTAGTAAAATAATTAACAAATGTAGACATATACTTGTGATGATATATTGAATCCCTCCTTTTATTTAGAGAGAATTCAAACAGGGTGCAGTGATACTAAATTCAAAGGCTTTAATAACTAAGAATAAGTCAAAGTAACTAATATATTTTTAAATTCAAATCTATTTTTAACAGAAATAAGGAAAAGATTGTGTACTTCTCTCTAATTGTCTTCATGACCTTTGCATATTGAGAAACAGCAGCTGGATCCTCAGGAGCTATGGTAATCTTCTCCTTCCTAAGTATTCCAACAGCTGTCTCAAATTTCTTCTTCACATCCAAAAAGATGTTCTTTAACATCTCTTTTCAGCTCATACACAAATAAATTATCAGTAAATTATCAAATCACTGAGTTATACTTTCAATGGAAATAAAAATGCACCCCAGAGTCAAAGACGATGTCAATGCAGATCCATCAAAGAATGATGAAAGCAATGCCTTACTTTTTCACACGAGAGTTATTAGCTTAAGAACCAATATCACAAATCTTTAACATCAGCATCCACAGTAAGATTCAACAGATTGGGATCTTCAGAGAGGCAAAAAAGTAAATAAATAAATGTCACATTTCACCTTAAATAGATATTCTTCTGTAATCTAGCACACTACACAAATGTGCAGCAAGCAAACGGATTAAATGAATTCAGTATTTGGTAAACTTTCAGCAATTACAAAGTTTTCATCAATTGAATTCCATATTTGGCAACACAACACATTCTGTGAACACACAAGGCATTTGAACATGCCATGAAGCATAAAACTGAAAAGGTGCACAAATATCAGCTTGACACAGAGACTTGTCCAAAGAATAAAGCATAAATAGTGCAAAGGCCTTGTATTGCCTAGGCACAAAGTGTCAAGTGCAAATATATACCAAGTACAACTTACAAGTGTAAAGTGCAAATAAAATTTATTTTCAAAATGAAGCCATGGATTTTAATAACAGAAGATTACAACACAATAAGTACTTAATCTTTAGCTCAAAAGATGGAGTATGATGCAGTTGCCGAAAGATTGAAAGCGGAAATCCTCTGAAGACAGCATAGAATCATTCATACACAAATGGGAAAATTACTATCTGAAGATATGGAACTTTAACCATGTTACGCCACATTTTATGATATAACCACTGAGTAAGAAAAGTATATTCATGTTCCAGGCATATTTGTGTACCACAATAGCAAATTCAATTCAGATGATTTTAGAGAATGACTCAAAACCCAAAAGTCATGTAATTAGCAAAGCTCGCATACAGTTGAAGGTCCACAATAAGAATGTGCTTATAAACAGCTACCAGTCAGATTAAAAATAAAGAATATGTGAATCTCCACAGAAACTGAAACTGGTGCAACACAACTTTTAGAGTCTAGAACATCAACCGCCATACTTAGGTATGTATAATTCCATTTTAAGGAAAACAGCACTCTCTCCCTATCACTTTGTACTTGATGACACTAGAGAAAGGTTCATAGGTGCTTCCAAAGTGACAAAGCTACACATATTTATGACAAAAGCTGCAATAGTGCCGATGATGACATAATATACTGACCATCTCCTTTAAGAGCTGGAGGATCAGCTTTTTTAGCAAAGTAACGGATCAGAATAGCGTGCTCCTGTTGCAGAACAACTTGACTTCCATACAGCTGCATAAGTCCAACAGAGAGAAAAAAGGAAACTAAATTATACGGATGGGCATGTATTAGTCGCTTCCCCACACAGGACAAAACTTGTATAAATCATAAGAACATAAGAACAGAAACAGGTGTCTCCAATGCCTTCCAAGATGCTAATAACCTTTTATTATGAAGTAAGTTTTACACCAACTTCTGCTTTCTTTGTATCAACATTATCCTTGATTCCAGGTTTTAGTTCGAGAATCTTTATCTAAGGTTTTCACATCATAATCAATATGAAACTAACTACACTATTGACCCACCCAATGCCATTATGACACAATCACCAAACATGCGTAGCACAGTAGTAACAGTGGAAATGAAAAACTAAAACCGATTGCAGCCCACTGAGTTCACATGAAAATTTTCTGATAGGTTGATCATTAGATAGGTGTGTACATACATACATCCGGTTGCAGCGAAGAAATTTCCAAAGTAAAAATGAAATCACAAGAAAACTTGGCCTAATTCAGTATGCTAGGAAACCAATCAAACCAAAATGAAACCCAAAAACTTGACCTAATTTAAACTCCCATGCAAACCTATTGATTTCCGATTCCACCAGCAAAGAAATGTTTAATTCGTTCACTAAGTACAAAAATTTCATAACATGAAACCAATGCACACGATCAGATTAAGTTCCGTTCCTAACGACATATGGAGTAATGAAGGAAACACCTGTTTGGATCTGGATAAGAGACGGGAAGTAAAGGCCATGATCGGAGCTTAGTATATTAGGTTTTCTTCTCTTTGTGAATAATTCTTGATAGCTTAGCTAGGGTTTGGCCCCTCTATCTCAGTACGAATGTGCTGTGCCTCTGTTTTCAAGGACTAGACTTACGTTACTTGGGAGCCGTTGGATCTCGTGAAGTTAGATGCAGAGTCCACAACTGTGACTTCTTTCACCAATGTAAAATGATTTTAAAAAAAAAATCCCACTAAATAAACTTTTTTATGTTTTTTTTTTTTGGGGTACATGACAACGAAAATGTAGGAAATTAACAATAATGTAAAATCTTTGCTAGAAAGGTTTTTTTTTTTTTTATAATATAGTTGAAAAAAATAATATTTTTTCCACTCAAAAAAATTATAATTTTCTTTTTGAACATCAAGTGTTTGAATCCAATATTATGTTAAATAATTTGAAATTCTCTTTTCAATAACAATTTATTATAAAGTATTTTGGGATTATAAGAGTTATTAAAGCGTTACATACGATGAAAATAATAGTGAATTTTATAAAATATTTTATTTACTTCAATAAAGTGATTTTAATATCAATGATTATTCTTTTTTTTTTTTATTATAACACATTTAATAACAATAAGACAATAAATAATCATATGACAATTTTTGCTGAAGAAAAAAAAAATATATACATGGCGTTTATTAATTTATGATTAGAAAATTACTAACTTTTTATGAGCTCATATCATTGATTTTGTAATTATTTGTTAAAAATTAAATTAAATTAATAATTAAATATATTTTGAATTTCACTTATCAGCATTTTAATAATGTTATTTTTAGCACTGTTCCGTATGTTAATATCTATTAATTATTATAAATGATTATATTTCAGTTAAATTTTTTGCATATCATATTGAAAAATTTAAGTGTAATGTATAAATGTTTATAGTTAAAAATAAAAACTGTTAGAAAAATATTTATTTATTAGAAATATTTAAAGACACTCCCTGACTATAGTTAGTTATGTATATATAAGCCAACTTATTTATTTGGTTAATAAATCTTTTCTTTATTTCTTGTGCTGAATAAATTTTTTTCATATTTTTTTAATACTTAATCCGGACTTTCTTTAAATTTTACATGAAAGTTTTTTTTTGGGTAAAAAGAAAAGTTAATAAGCAATGAAACCATATAAAATAGAATATAAATAAAAATTCATTAACTTAATTAGTAGTTTTTTTAAGAGAAAAATCAAATTAATGAGTGTAAATTACTCAAATTTTTTTTATTTTATCTTTAGTTTTAATTGTTGTCTTATCTTTAAACTATGTGTGTATTATTTGAAAAAAAAAAACCTTTATTTACTCTTATTTATATTAAAAAAATTTTAAAACGAGATTAATAGTTTGAATTTTATTTACTTCCTCTAATTTACTCATATGCAGGACTTTAACTTTTAAAATTTAATTAAGAATTGATCAATAATAAAAATAAATTTAATTCAAACTAAACTAAACCTCCATTCATTTTTCAAGTTAAATTCAAATTCTCAATTTCACATCTAAAAATATAATTTGAACTAGTTGCAAATCTAAGGGATAAATGTAATATAAATTTTAAATAAATTTAATATTTATTTTTATTAAAAATTAAATAAATAAATAATTATTATTTTATAAAAAATTATTATTAAGTACATAAAATAATAAAATAAATTTCTTAAATTTTATAATTATGTACGAGGTAATTATAATAGAAGATGTCTATTCATTCATATTTTAAATATTGTGTAGTATAATTTTAAGAAAAAATTTATTAAATACAAACAAAATAATTTATAACAATTTATTATATTATCGTTAGCCCTTATATACTCAAAATTTAAAACAGTTATTATAATTAAATTAAATCTTAGTTTTTTCTCTAAAATTTTTTAGTTTATAAGAATTTTCTAGTTTTTCATTTAGAAGTTATTTTAGAATTTTACTTTTTCTAATTTCATATTTAGAATTTTTACTGTTTAATTTTTTATTTAGAAGATTTTTTATATGATAATTAATTTTTGTAATTTTATATTTAAAATTATTCGATAAATAATAAATAATTATTTAAAATTAATTCTAATACTAAAATTAATGATATGTATTGATAGTAGTCAAACCTCATTATCACGCCTCCAACTCTAACCAGATCCAATTAAATTAGTTAAAAAAAAAAAAAAAATCACCCCATTCAAACTAAGGATAACAAGTTTACTCGATCATATGAAATGTTATTATCCTGTCCATTTATTACTCAGATGAAATCCCTTTTTTTAAAAAAAAATGATCCAAGTTGGATAAGTCCCAAATCTATTATAATTATTTATTTATTTTATTAAAATATATTGATTTTAAATTTTATTTTAATTTAAATATGCTTAATATATTACGAAAACACCAATATAAATTCTTACAATGGAATTGAAATTTTAAAAAATAAATTTACAATATTTTTAAAGAAAAATAAATTATTTTAAACAATATCCGATCCAACTTGCCCCATTATTTGACCCAACCCAACTGGAGTCGGATCGAGAATTTTCTAACCGCCATCCCTAATTCAGAATGGATTCTAGAGCTAGGATAGCATAATTTGCGTATTTTCTGAGCGTAGTTGAGTAAACTAGTGTTTGGTTTCAGGAAAGAAAAATTGGAACTTAAGGCATGAAACCTTGACCATTAGCTTGAAACTTGCAAGAATTTCCATGCGATAGATAAATATACAATCATTAAACATAGAAACAACGAAACTCATGCTAGTGAACGAGAAGATTGTTTATACTAGAAATGCGGGCATTCGGTATTCACACTGAAGGTTTTCAGGAAACGAGCACTGGAAATAGCATTAATGCAAATGCAAGGGTAAGAAAATGCAGCCAAGAAATATGACTACCATCTTCAACCTAGTTCACTTCTATTTGGGATAAACAGAAAACATTTTGTTTAATAAGTTGAATCAATCCATGGAAATATGGAACTCCAGATAAACTTTAGGTTCAAGTGTTAAAAGAGTTTAGAAACTATGCATGTATGCCCTGTATACTAGCTCATAAATGTTCAACCAGAATGTTGATACACATTCAAAGTCTTCTATTCTGCTAGAGTTCTGTATACATAATTCACATCTCTGCTGCAAATGATTTACCACAACCACATGTCTGTGTAGCATTTGGGTTCTTAAAAGAGAAACCTCCACCAATTAGAGCATCACCATAATCCAATTGCATCCCAAAGAGGAAGAGAAGGCTCTTTGGGTCACAAACTGCCAAGACAAACAGGAAGTAAATTAGTAAATACACAACATGGATGAAAATGAACAACTTTAATATAATCTTAAACTCGAAACACATTGAGCATAGTAATTTGAACTTCGCAAGCTTATTGGATTGTCAAATTACATGTGAACTTTTATCTGTTGACAGCGAAGTTATTTCAGTACATGCATGTGTTTTCTGCATAAGTGGAACATGCTGACTTCCAAAACAAAGAATAAGAGGTTAATTATGATTCTGACAATGGTATCTATATTAACCCACCAACATTAGCCACTGAAAGATAAAATTATATGAACGATGACTAAAGGCTCAAACTATTGCACTTGCAATGAAAATGAAATGAAAAGACAAAATAAACAAAAGAAGCATATTACATTTCCAAATCAAAACATAGAGAAATTCGAAGCAGCACCCAGTAATGATTATGAGAACTTGTCGGAGGCTTGGAGTTGTAATAAGCACATAAAAGTGCTGTGAGCACCTTCAATATAGAACAATACAAAATTCTCCAACGATGGATGTCTTCAATTCCTTCATTCCCTAACATCAACATTTCAAAAAATCTTCATGCAATCCCTCACCAAGTATAAAGTATCTCCAGCACATTCAAAGTCTGCTTGCTTTATTAACTCATTTTCAGTTGTGAGTTGTTTGTAATTTCCACAACCATCCATCTTCATAAATTTATCTAGCTGATGATAGAGACTTGCATCATATAATTACTGGCAAATGGCATGGTTGTACTCCATATTGTGCAGCTAAATGTCATATTTATGATATTGACTCCTAGCAGTAGTAATACCATCACATCAAAAGATTGAAAATATTTGGAAGGGTTGTGTGGTATCTGTGGTTCAGTTAATCAATTACTTATTGCCCATGGCAAACCCTCAAATATTGTGGTCTCATAGAGTTTGAACATTGAATGAATCCAAGGAAAAAAGATTTAGGCTTAGCATTTGCCCACTTGTCCAATACATTCACATGCGTGATCTATCCTTTATTTTTCATTATATAATTACTAGAACTAACGCATTTCCATTCTGTGCTACTTTACTTGCTATTACAATGCTCCAAGATGAACCCTAACTAAACACATAGTTTAAAGCAAAATATTAGATGCAGGGTCAAATTTACATCCTATGATGTTTTATTGGGCCACTTGAGAGATTACAAGCAACAAGCACGAAGCACTTACAACAGTAGAGCACTTCAGACATCTGATGCTACAATTGCATTTTATGTTTGAGGTCCTTTCAAAGAAACAGGCTAAAGAATCCGATCAATAATAACACTTTCAGATTTTCTAGTTTTATGTTATATATTATTTTCAATAGGAATCTCATAGACTTGAATAGCTATACATTTGTGGCAAATCCCATGTACATAATCAATTAAAAGTTTCTAGGATAGAAAACTGATAGAGGAACCATAACACCTTGAAATTCACAAGATAAGAAAGGATATATTTTTTATATAGTACAAAGTTGATGCACTGACTGTTTATGAGTTTGATTATAATACATAAGGGTTTGTCTTTAGTTTTTCCTACGTATTTCTGTGATTTTATAATTATGATTACCCTGCATCTTAGCTAGGATAGTTTGTCAGACAGTTACTCCTCATAATATTACTTCACTCTCAATTACCTAAGATAATCAGTCAGCACCTCAAGAAAATTTTCACTAGCTCTAGTAAATAGGACTGTCATTCTCTTTAAACAAAGAAGTGGACAGGAGGCAAAAAGATTTTACTGTTTCATGAGATGCCATTAAGTATAACATGGATCTGATATGCAACCAATCTCATGTGTAATTCCTGAAATCCTAGGGAGTAACTCCTACAGAAATCCTGAATTTCTCTTCTACTCTCCATCCATTATCAGCTGCCATGTTCTCTGCTATTCTCTTTTAGCTTTCTAACTTATTGCACCTATTGGAGCCCTCTTTGTTCGCCGTTTTGATAAGTTCCCCACCCTGGTGCTCTTGCGTCTAGAAAGCCTAAAATTTCGAACTTTGGTGATGAGCTTAGACCTAAACTGGCATAAGCTTTTACTATCCTAGGTTTTACTGCATCGAAATTCACTGGTAATACTACAAATGCATCATCACTGAGTATTAGCAACATTAATTTCAATCACACATTGGTTTCCGGTTTCCTTCCACTAATTAAATTCCATGACTTCATGCCAAATTAATAAAATAATTAAAAAAAGCCATAAAAAACTCAAATCAACTCTCTCTTGTGAACACTTACAAACTTACAAGGAAAACAAACGGGACAGAATTTCAAATACGTACCGATCACAAAACCATTGTACTCGATGACGGAATCATCAGGTCTAGCATTTTCTCTATTCTTAAACTCCATAGTCTACGACATGCCGGAGCACCAACCCTGTTTAACCCCGATTCGCAAGCACTAATCTTCGCCCCTATCTCTCCTCATCTTATTCAAATGCTTCACTGCACTATCCGTCAGCGAAATCGCCGGCGCTACCCCTTCAGTCGCTGAAGCAGCTAGAAACCACTCAACTACTTAATAAATTAGACCACAAAACGACCATCGAATCAAAGAGGATTACCTGGACACACCGCTGATCGAACGGGAAGAGGAATTCGACGGCTGAGATTTGACCTCGAGAGCCGGAACGAGACGGAGTTGTGAGGTGAGAAATAGGGCTTCGAGCGGTAGGCCGAGCGAAGAAGAGAAGGAGAGTGCAGCGTCGTAATGGTTGCAAGAATACCACGGCAGGCTTCTTTTTTTTTTTTTTTTTAATTCTTGTTGCAGTATATGACGAAATTTAAATGAATTTCAGGTTTGATGAGAAGATCGTGGCCGTTTATGAGTAGAAGTTGGCTGTTTTTTACTATACGGACAGATTAGTCGAATATAATGTTGGTTTCTAGCTATGAGATGACGGTCAAGGGCGTCTGCGTGCTCTTTTTTTTTTTTTTTTTTTTTTCAATATTTTTAAATTTTTTGAGGTCTTCATTTTTATTTCTTTGATTTTCTTTAAAAAAAAATTGAGGCTATTATATATATATATATATAAAGCTGAACCTAAATCAAGTGATTATGCTGATGTGTCATAAAACAAGTGATTAGTTGAAGAAATCCCTCTATTAAAACAATTGATAAGCTGAAGCAACCCCTCTGTTAAAACAATTGATAAGCTGAAGCAACCCCTCTATGATCAATGTTTTCATTCATGCATTAATTGATTTAAAATGTTTTGTGTTCTCATCAATGGTGGTGTAACGTTTGCCTCTTAATATTGCTGTAAGATGTTTTGTGTTCTTATTAAGCGTTTGAAGCGGCACCACACAAGTGGTTTTTGATACTGATTATGTAGTTATTATAAACTTACATTAGAGAAATCTCAATTGACAAAACAAAAGAACAATTTAAGCAGCAAACGAGGGAATAGGAGAAACTGCAAATTTTCCAATAAGTAAATCGGATTCCTTTTTATGCGAAGGTAAGTTTAACTAACTTCAGTTCAACCGCTACAGGAAACAATTTCTTTGGTATTGTTGATTATGTTGGCTCATTTCGAGAAATAACAAAGGGAATAAATGTTTTTTTATTATAAATAAAATCTTAATTTCTTCAGTTTAATCATTCTAAAATTGTTTACTCATCTTTTAGGCAATTTTTAATATTTCTTCCTCTTCTATAGTGTTTCACTTTGTAATCTTTTTCTTAGTGAAATATAATTTTGGTAGTGTCCGAAGATGTAGGCATAATTAGCAGAATCTCGTTAAATTTTGGTGTTCTTATTTTGTCTTTATTTTTCAATAGTTATTTTGTAGGGTATAGTTGTAGTGATATACTGTGCTGTTAAATTACTATTAGAGTGATTCTGTCTAAGGAGATTGAGTTTTAAGTGGGATCACTTGTAACCCCTCCAATCTTTCTTGGGAATCAATATAGTGTGGTTTTTCAATACAATCTTTCACTCTCTATTCACCCATAAATTTATTAGGTGAATTTGATGGGTGTAATATTACCCTTATTCCACAACAATTGATATTAGAGCTAAAGGTTACTCTTAGCATGCTCTGTGGTTGCAGTTTAATATGATCTTACACATCAGAAAATATTTCTTTGGGCTAATTGTATTCCGCTTTGAATGCTATTGCAGAATTTTGTAATAGAAATGGAGAGCTCCTTAAAATTATCCACACCTACCACGTCGACAGTTTTATCATAGTCTATCTGGGCGAGAACTACCGTGACAAATTCAAAATTGGCAATGAAAATCTTTGATGGCACAGACCAAATGAGGTTCTAGACGCTCTTTTTCAGCAAGGTTTAGATATTGCCATTGAAAATGAGAAACCAGATGATGTTGAGGAAAAAGATTGGAAGACGATCAATCGATTAACATGTGGTACAATTCGATCATGTCTTTCTAGAGAGCAGAAGTATGCATTCTCGAAAGGAACCTCTGCAAGTAATTTATGGAAGACACTAAAAGAAAAATTTCTGAAGAAAAACAACCAAAATAAGCTTCACATGAAGAAGAGGTTGTTTCGCTTTACTTATGTATCAGGTACCACAATAAAATGATCACGTTACTAGTTTTAATCAATTGATTATTGATCTGGTAAATGTAATGAGACATTTAAAGATGAAGATCTAGCTCTGATGTTGTTGGGATCACTTCCTGAGGAGTTTGAGTTTCTTGAAACTGCTCTACTTTACGGGAAGACTGATGTATCTCGTAAAGAAGTATGTTCTGCCTTATACAGTTACGAACTAAGGAAGAAGGACAAGAAAGTTAGTTCCAGCAGAGATGCAAAAGCTTTGGTAATCAGAGGCCGTTCGCAGAATCCAAGTAGGACATAGAAGGGGAGATCCAAGTCAAGGCCCAAGTTGAGCAAAGATAAGTGTGCCTTTTGTCGAGAAAACGGGCACTGGAAGAAGGATTGTCCAAAACTGAGAAATAAGGGCAAACCCGATAAAGGAAAAGCTGTAGCAGAATTAAGTGTTGTTGAGATTGATGATGCAGTGTCAAATTACTCACTTGCTGCATCATTAAATGGTTCTTATGATGTATGACTACTAGATTCAGCATATATCTATCATATGTGTCCTAAAAAGATATGGTTCTTTGATTTTAAAGAACTTAAAAATGGTGGAGTTTTTGATTTTAAAGAACTTAAAAATGGTGGAGTTGTCTACACAACAAATAACATCCCTTTGAAAACATATGAGATTGGTTCCATTCGCTTGAGAAATGTCGATGAATCAATCATCATCTTAACGAATGTTTGTTATGTACCAAAATCAAGCAAAAATCTAATCTCTGTCGAGATCCTAGACTCAAAAGGGTTTGAGGTGAAAGTAAAAAATGGAGTGATGAAGATTATCTCTGGTGCACGTGTGATATTGAAGGGAATTCGAAAGAACAACAATCTGTATCACTATCTGGATAGTAGAGTTACAGGGGCAGTAGCAGCAACAACTTCTATAGATGATCAAAAGTCAGAATCAACCAAGCTATGACATATGCGCTTGGGGCATGCTGGAGAAAAATTTTTGAATTTGCTTGCTAAGCAAGGATTATTGAAAGGAGTGCAAACTTGTAAATTGGACTTTTGTGAGCATTGCATCAAAGGGAAGCAGACATGAGTCAAATTTGGGACAACAATCCATAATACTGAAGATATTTTGAATTATGTTCACTCTGATGTTTGGGGTCCCTCCAAAACTAGTTCTTTGGGAGGGAAACACTATTATGTGACATTTGTTGATGATTTTTCTCGGAGAGTATGGGTGTACACAATGAAGACAAAGGATGAAGTGTTGGGAGTTTTCCTGAAATGGAAAAAGA